>WAAE01006831.1:0-81022 GCA_013400495.1 Nicator chloris
ATTTCCTTATTCAAAACTTAATGTAGGCAAGCGATAATTACCAAAAATAGGCTTTGTTTCAGGCGGTACCTCCTTGTTGCCTGCCTTGTGCAGTCCCTCCTAGTAAGGTGGAAAAAGGTGAGCTCAATAGGTAACCTCTTTCCATCCAGGTAGTAAAAGAGAAGAGAATTCTTGCTTTCTGTTCTTCAACAGAGAGTGAAGAATTTAACTGTTAGAGGAACATTGAGAATCCAAAGAGTCTAAAGGAGGACCTGAGACTAAGCATCTTCTATTAGAACATACAAACACATGATGGTTCAGGTCTCACTCATCTTTCAAGACAATGCAAAATGTTCTGTTTTCAGCCCTGTTCCTCAGTATAAAGAATGGAATAAAGAACTCTGTGTGATTAATGCTAACATTGGTTATAGCATTTGTAATGTATGTAAACATTATTTAATGAATTTTATTAATTGAAGAATAAGTTTTCAAAAGGGTGTTTTGAGATATGCATATTTATGGAAGAATTACCTCTAGAACTGTGATCTGTTGTTTGTCCTCTTATGAACTTCTAAGAAGATTGCTTTATATTCAGATTTTATTCAATCTGTGCCTTTTAATGCATTAAATATGCACCTAAGAATTGGTTCTTCTTTCCAGACCAAGTAAGATCCTCAAAACCAGTGTTCATCAATAATACCCATAAATGGTAAAAGCTGTAAACTCACAGTTATAATTAGATCAGGTATATTTTTTATTGTTGTTAAAAAGGAAATCACCCTGTTGCCAAGACTGTCAGTTATAACAATGTAAAAGCCAAAGAAAATATTAACATTTTCACTGTATTTTGTTACTGGACAATGGGAATATTTTTCCTCTATATTAGGAAATCCCAGTAGGCTCTCCCAGAAGTATGTCTGAATCTAAATTGCTACCCATTTCTCAACCAAAGGTAGCCTGAACAGTTTTGGAGGGATTCATTGCATAGCTCTTCTATGGATTTCTGGATGGTTTTCGAAAGATTGGATGTGCAATATATGCACTCACAGAAACCTGTTAGAGGGACTGCCTTTTTCCATGGAATTAATTGTTAGTCACAGTCAGAAGATTCACCTATGTGAGATTCACCTATTCCACTAGGTGGTCTTGTCTCTTGGACATTATTGCTTTGTGCTTTGCTAAGTGACAGTTGAGTGACTGGAGTAATTTCTATTCATGACTGGCATGATAGAAATTGCTTAATTTAAAATAAAATTACAGAAGCATTTGCTGATGTGTATGAGGTTCAACAAGGTGAAGTGCCAGGTCCTGCCCTTGGGTCACAAAAACCCCATGCAGCTCCAGAGTCTGGGGCAAAGTGGCTATTAAGCTGCCCAGTGGTAAATGACATGAGGGTGCTGGTCAAGGGGAGCTGAACATAAGCCAGCAGTGCATAGTTGGCAGAGAAGGCCAATAGCATCCTGGTCTGTGTTAGGAATACTGTAGTCAGCAGGGTCAGGGCAGTGACTGTCCCCCTTCACTCAGCCCTGGTGAGGCCACACCTGGAGTCCTGTCTCCAGTTTTGGGCCCCTCATTACAAAAAGGACATTGAGGTGCTGGAGCGTGTCCAGAGAAGGGCAGTGGAGCTGGGGAAGGAGCACAAGTCCTTGGAAAGGCTGATGATGGAGCTGATACTTTAGCCTGGAGTAAAGGAGACTCAGAGGAGATCTTATTGCTCTCTACAATGACCTGAGAGGGGGCAACATCTTCTCCCAAGCCATCAGCAACTGACGAGGGGAAATGGCTTCAAGCTGCACCAGGGGAGATTCAGGGTGGAAGTTAGGGAGAATTGTTTCTCTGAAAGGGTTGACAAGAACTGGAACGGGCTTTCCAGGGAGGTGGTGGAGTCACCATCCCTGTAAGTATTCAAGAAACAACTGGACATGGCACTTCATGCTGTAGTTTAGTTGGCATGGTGGTGCTCAGTCAAAGGTTAGACTCACCAGTCTTGGGGGTCTTTTCCAACCTTAATGATTCCGTGATTCTGTAGAGGAAAACACTTGCCTCACAGATATTATCAGATGATGTCTGTATTATATTTATAATTATATGTGGTATTACTGTAAAAGGGACAGTTGTATCTTAACATCCAGTGTTCAGAGAGGTGTGTAGTCACACCTTCCAGCAGTTCTCCTGCAGATGAGAAATGCACACAACCAAGCAGAGTTTCAGCAGAAAAACTGGAATCACTGGATAATAGATTATCCAGTAAATGGTTAATCATTGGCATATGGGATTTTAGAAATGGGTAAGTTGTAGAGTTGTATACCAATCTGGCAGGATGACTGTTGGGAGAGACTTGAGCCAATCTTATGTTATGTTTGTGTATATCCAAGCATGATAGATTAATTAAGAGTTCAAAGGACTTGCTTGTAAGCATACCTTAATGGAGAGACAATAATGTGCAGAGGTAGGAATCAATCTGTTGTTCTCATATCTCTATACATGCATAGCTGCTTGGTAAATGTTAACTGAGCTGGGCATCTGTAGTCCAGCTCAGCGAGCTGTATCTGTCAGTCGTAAAAGACTGATTGCTGCTTAGTAAACACAAAAACTTTGATAAATGCCTAAAAATTTGTGTTTAGTCATCACAATTTGCAGATCATGGATCTTTTGCAATCAATATGCCTAGAGTTAAGGGTTGAGTAGATAATATTTGATTGATGGGTTGAAAATACAAAAAAAAGGACAGTTTTCTTAAGTGTTGTTTTGAAAAGGCCCCAAAAAGAATAGGCTTCATACCAAGCACCGTACAATTGTGGTCTGTTTGTATTTTCATGGCTCAAAGTTATTACTGAATCCAACTTTATTTTCCTTTAGAAATGGAAATGTTATGAATTTGATAGTCCTGCAAGAGATGTTTGGCATTTCCAAATAGCCCCTTTTAAGTCTATGACCATTCCTTCTCCTCAGACTCAGATCATTTACTGTGGCTTATTGCCTCTCCCTTCACTTCTATCTGAGACATTGTTTACTGTCTTGGTAGTCACAATGTTTACACTGCCTTTCACTTATTTCTGCTGTTTTTATTGAATTTTCCCGCTCCATTATGTATATTTAATGTCAGTAAATTCTTAAACATGCACCTGACATAACTGTGACTTTACTTCACATTATGTGTATCAGTTAGAAATATATCCCCTGTGCTTTTTTCTGTGAAATATTTCTTCCTTACCAAGATACCATTTTCGCATTTGACATTCATTACAATAAAGTAGCATATAGGGAGCTGTTTCTGCTTTTAAGAATAATTCAAATAGTTGCCTCCAGCACACATTTTTGTAGCATTGCTTGTTAGGTTGAAGAAGCAGAATGTACTTGGTTTTCCATCTGCTCAGTAGTACCAGTGAAACTAGTCTTGCAGTCTTTGCATGCCCAAATCCATCAGTGACTTTAGAGAAAGTCAGGGTGCGTAAATAACTCAGGATCAGCTTCATGAGTATAGGATTTACAGTAACACATTTATAACACAAGTCATATAACCATTTGAATTATCTTCTAATGCAGACGAGGATCCAATGTCTCACTGACTTTGGATATGAGCAGCTTGGGAAGTGTTGAACCTTTCGTCACTGTGCCAACCCCACGGGAAAAAGTAGCGATGGAATACCTGCAGTCAGCCAGCCGCGTCCTGACACGGCAGCAGCTTCGAGACACAGTTGCATGTTCTCATTTGCTTCAAACAGAATTCATGGTGAGTTTAGCAACATGCTTGAAATTAGGATTTTTGACATAAGTGGCACAACAGAAACTGCGGGGAAAAAATAATCGGGCAACATTTTCATGCCAAGATACAAATGATTTCCAAAGGGCAGATTAGATAGTTTCAAGGTGATGTTTTATGTTTGTACACTAAAGACATAAGTCCGTCAGTTATATCCATGGATAAAACAGATTTCTCTTGAAGTCCCATCATAGATGGGCTAAATATTATAATACAGCTACAGTGCCAACAGTCAGAACTGTAACACTGAAAGTGTCAAAGAGATCATAAAGGCTATGATGAAAACACAGTAATAATTAGAGATTTTGTTTACTCCCATGTAACCACCATGTATGTTTGCAATTTGAGCACTAAATTTGTAGCCACTGTAAATTATTTGTTGGAGCAGATAGGGACACCAAAGGCCCTATCCAAAAGGGACTTTTTTCCCAAGATCCAAAATACCATTAACAAGCATGCCATACAGCAGCCTAATATACTCAAGACAAAAAATCCTGAAGTGTTTTACAAGTGTATTTATTAGTGAAAAGGGTAAGAATCTAAAATGGAGAAAGTGGCCACGTGGAAAAGAGGCAGAGCAGAAAAACTCAGTCAAGGATAACACATTACAACACATTACTTTAAGAAGGCCTGAAAAAGTCTGGTATTGCAAAACATTCAAATGAAAGAAGCTGTCAGAAAAAAGGAGACACTTTTTACAAGGGAAATAGAAAAGAGCATAAACTGATGCTACTTGAATGTGAAAGCTGAGTAAGGCAGGGCAAAGAAGGTTTTGTATTTAAAAAATCATAACTTCATGTTTAAACAGATCAAAAGCATGAAGCTTACTAAAGAATACAAGGATCAAATGATGATCAAAATGGTAAAAAAGTGATTTGGGGCATTTGAACCATTAGGTGAGAAGTGACTCCATTATTTGCATCTGCACTGACCCTACATCTGTGACAGAGATAGGTTCAAGCAGGTCACTAGAGGTTCTGTCTGATAATGAAGCATTAGTGGAAGGGATTCTATAATAAATCAATAAAATTAATAAAAGTAAGCTAGTAGTCACCCAGAAATCCTAAATGGGTCCATATATGCACTTACTGTTTAACTGGAGAAGCATAATTTAGCGGTTGTGCTTCAACATCTGAGGAATCAGAGGGCCAGAGGTAGCAGTTTTTCAGAAGGGTTCCAGAATTGATCCAGACAATCAATCTGATTTCTCTGATATCTAAATCAAAGAAACTGGAAGGAATTAAAATTAAATGTGCCAGAGCACATGATCCCTTAGGTTTCGTTTTGTTTCCAATTTGTGCATGTGAATCAATAGATGATGAGTGCCATCTTACTCTAAAAATAGCTTTATGAATAATTGATCCTATGCAGCAGTCCTTGTAATTACCTTTAAAATCCAAGATTTATGGTAAAAGTAATTTGCTTAAGAAAAATAAATCCCTCAGTTCTTCTACCAAAACATGGACAGACAGTGTATACAGAAAAAATTACAATCATCCAACATACTTTTATCACCAGTTATGCCATAGGTTCTCTGCCATTCTGCTGCTTAGGCAGGAAAGTCAGAAGAAATAAATTCATCATGCTTATGCCCCCATGTTAGAAGACAGTTTGTACAGACAAATTGGCACCTCATAGAATCCTGTTCACCCAAACCATCTCACACAGCAGTTGTGCATGGCTTTGGGGAGACAGAGTCACATTTTATTTGTCCCTCAGGGGGGCACAACATGGCTTTGGCCATTCAGTGTTTCCACAGAATTTTATTGAAAAGTTCATGACTTGTCTATTCTGTTTTTAAACAAAAAAAAAAAAGTGTTTTAAGATGAACAGTACTGTTGAATAGTATCTGTTTACTATGTTCCTTGCTACAGATAATAGCTCAAGTAGGAACTTGAGGCATGCAAAGAACGCAGTGTATAACTCTCAGCCATTCTGCTCACACAGCTCATTTTAACTAGCTAAAGAAATACAGTAAGGCAGCCTTCTGGAATTATTAGCTCTCATGAAAAACTTCCAAATATGAAAAAAGTGGAGAAATGTTCGAAGTTTTCAGTGGAAAATTAAAACATGAGCAGTTTCAGGTTATTTTTAGTTCTTCAATTTTTTTCATTAACAATTAAAGGGACATTACTTACTTAAAGGGTATATTTGGTTGAGAGAATATACCTGATTTGCAAGGAGGAAGAAATATAATTTGCCCAGCATATATGTTTCTTCTAGTAGCCTGAGCTGCTATTCTTCAAAGGACAGAATATGTGAAGTTGGTCACAGAAGGTAAAATTCGTTTCCAAAACACCCGAATGTCAAGAAATACAGTCCTACATGGGAAAGTGCCCAATAATTAAATCTATAACATTAGGTCCTCATAAAAATGGAGGGATGAGTATAGTGACTACCTGCCTGTATTTTCCTAAATTTTGCCACATTTTCTTGAATGCTTTCAGAGATCCAAATCATACCTCTTAAAGTGTATGAACAGCATTTAAAACTTAACATGAGCCAGAATAGCTGCTGTTAGTAGCTATCACTCAGAGAGGGAAACCAGCCCATGAACAATATGCATATGCATCTATAATTGCATGCAAGTGACTGAGCATGGGAATGCGTGCAGTTTTTGCATTATTTGCAATTATTTAATTAAATATATTTGTTTAACAGAACAATTGTATATATATATTGCCTATACAGCTACAGAGTTTGTATACTAGTTTGCACATGTTCCTGCTATTTGCAGTCTGCTGGACTAATTTGCTTCCCTGTTAGCAGGAATGTTATCACCATATTATCCTGATCTTTTTTTTCTGGAATAATCTCTTTTTTCTCATAGCCAGTTTCAAAATAAATTACTTGTCTGTGGCTGTGATCCACAGTGTATTGTCAGATTTCTGTCTATGCCCTTGGACTCACAAATACTGGGAGGAGACCGCTGATTAGAAAGTGTTTACAGGATGTAAGTGATTAATGTTATTAATGGTCCAGGTTGGCTCAAAGAAATGTGTTTCTGTTTTTAACTTGGTGGTATTTTGCATCTGTTAGTAACTTGCCAAATAATGAACGATTGAAAAATTTCAGCAGGCATAGTAAGGGAGACAGCCAGGCATCTGGAAGACCCCCACCGACCACCATCACTTGGACAGGCAGAGGACTCTTCCTCAAGCATCTTTTTCCAGTCTCTGTAGATGACAGACAGACATCCCATTAAGAACAAGCTTAGTGTCTTGCGCTCTCTCACTTGGTGCATAGTTTAGCATGGAAACATTTCAGAGGCCATGTACTGGTGGTGTTTGTACTAAGCCAGAACTGAGCTAGGGAAGCTCTAGGTCAGCCAGTTGGAACAATTCAGAGCCCAAGGGCCAAGGGTAGGAGTCTCAGACAGAGGTCGCCATTGGGAAGTGGTAGATGTCAGAGGTGAGTATGAGGACGGTATGGGAGCTCATTTTGTAGTTTTGTGGATAAGGAAGCAGCATTAGATGCAGGACAGAGGTGAGATGGTTTGACCTGAGGTAGTGGGGATGAGGTATATGCAAGAATGAAGTCTTAGAAGTGAGAAGATCCTGAACTTAGGACAGCCATCATATGGATGGCAGTACAGCGATCTGAAAAAGCATTGGGTGAAGTACCTGCAAGGAAGGTGTGTCTTAACAGGAACACTTTGGCTGGCCTGACACAGCAAGTCATTCATTTGAGGAGCCAGCTGAAGACCAAGAAGAGATTAAAGAAGAAACTGAATGAGGGAGACTGGAAGAATAAAGAAGGTCCATGAAATGCATGGACATAAGGCAGCGAAGGTAGAAAAATAAAAATCGACACAGATGCAACCTTACATAGTAAGATGTTCAGGAACCAAGTTGGAAAGTGGAGACTAATCACAGCATTTCAGTATGAACCATCTAAATTTTACTTAACTTTGCCATCTCTCTTCAAGCAGTAAAGTGAGAGGGTAGCTTCCCCTGCTTGGTGAACCCATGAAAAATCTGCTGTTGGGTGCATGCTTGACAAGCTGTTAAAGGCCTCATCCCTGTTCCTTTAAAAAAAAAACCCTCCAGAGGTCGGTCATGCTGGGCAGGACCAGTGTCTGAAGGACAGGGATCATGCATCTTCTCTGTACCAGAGTACTGGGCAGGCCTGCACTTCTAGAGTAGAAATCAACTCATTTTGGAGGAAAATCCTTAAATAAATTTTCCAGTGATGCAAGCCAACAGATCCTTCTCATGTTCCTATGTGTCTCTAAGAGGCAACAACATAGTATGCCACTGTCTCTTAGGCTAAACGTCCCAGGCTAGGACGATGTTTCCAAGTCTCTAGTTATGACTGTTCTTTTAAGAAGTATTATTTCACTGAAGATCAAATTCCAGCTTACTCTAAGATAATTTAAATAATGGTTGCCAAAAAAAAATCAACATAAAAATGATAATTGAGTAAACTGGAGAATTTTTCATATGATTTTGCCAGATTATTTTAGTTGTAAAATATCCCCCACAATCATGAAAATAAACAACCTCTGCATGTTTTATCCAGCCATTTTTAAAGGGTTGGTTTTATTCAACTGTAGAAATATTGTTTCAGGGCCTCAAAATCAAAATGGTTCTTACTCTCCCTTAAACCAAGTTAAACATTTTGTTCAATGCAAATTTTGCAGATTTTTACTTTTCATGCTGACAGTTTGAAAAACAATAATTTTAAGTTTATGAGGAGTTTATCATTTGTGTATTTTTGAAACTTAAAGGAACCTGCCACATTAGTTATTTGCGTATCTGCGATGTAAATCAGTCACTATAAGATGAAAATGAGAAGCAAAAGAAATTGCTTCAGATTTTTATTACTTTTGAATCTGAATGCAAAAGACTAAGGCACTTCATTCTAGTAGTTTAAATAAAAGGCAAATGAGGTTTTTGAATTTCATTGTTCAGGGCTTAGCACAAAATTTTTAAAAGTTTGCCATATATTAATATTTATTTATTTTTAAATGTCTTCCCCCAATTATGTAAAGTATTGCTCGTTTTTGCCACAGTACTGTACTTTTGAACTCCACTTTTCTGCAACTATAGTGCATTTTAACCTTGGTCCTAATCCCATAAAAACTTTTTTTTTTAATAATTTATCAGAAGTGTTCCTTGGAAGTCACGCTTTCAATATGCAACTGTGTTTATTAAAGGAAGGGTGTTGAGAGGCTTGAGGTGGGAACCACTTTTTTTCTTAATAACTTTGATGTTAAGAGACAGTTGTGTAACAGCAGATGGCCTTCTGGTGATAATTTCCTGCATGGCTCCTTTGGAAACATCAGTCTGATTTCATTTATTTTTTATAGGAAATACCAATGAATTTTGTGGATCCCAAAGAAATTGACATCCCGAGTCATGGAACTAAAAACCGCTATAAAACAATTTTGCCAAGTAAGTGAGCTAGCCCATGATTTCCTACTATGACATTTAGTCCTGCTTTGAGAACATATTGCTGTGAAAATCTAACTGTCTTTATATTTACTTGATGTGTAGCCGTTCATACTTGTATTTATAATCCATGCAGAAAGATAACAGAAACCCAGTGCTGTAGGACTGGCAAATGCAGAACTCTCACTGGATGCCTTAGTAGGTACACAGGGTGGCAGGATCCCAGCCATGTACTGAAGGGCAGGCCTGGCTTATGGTGATTTTCTCTGAAAGGCAGCTCAGGCAGATGGGGAGAGTGAGGCCTGCCATGCCTTGCAGTAGCTCCTCATCATAGCCCAAACCATCTTGCAGTCACTGAATTCACTCTGGTTGGGTCAAGATACTTGGGACTAAAAAAACCCAGACTGCAAAAAGCAGGTGTAACCTATCTTGTCTTGTAGTGGACTTCTATCTTTAAAGGTCCTCTGGTGATTGCTTTTTTTCTTCTCCATGCACTAAACTCTCTTTGTTTACATTCCTACAGTTCTGCTTCTTCATTGCTCTTAACTTGTTACTGCCTTGCTATACTGCTTCTGTATTTTCATTGGCCCAAATTCATATTCAATTGCTTTGTTATAATTGGAGGTGATTGAAAACTTTTCAGTGGAATAGTTTTCCTTCAAAATACATTTGTCTCTGAAATGCAGCTATTTTCATAACATTTTTTGGTGGATAATGAGATATTCCATTTCTCTTTTATTAAACATTTTGTTTTCTGTTCTTTTTAAAAATAGGTTGCAGAAGTTTTAACATTACACTAAATATAGACATGAATAGTTGAGTTTTTATAATTTTTGACATCACCACAGTGAAACAGTTCCATGATCCAAAATATTACAGAACATTCCCACAGAAAAATGTAAATCCTTTGTTTAGGTTTGGAATGAAGAATACTTTTAAAATGAAAACATATCCTATCAACTAGAAATTTGTTTTCTAAACATCTCTAGAATATCCTTGCAGGGCTATGTTACATGTTAGTCTTTCAAATTCACACATCTTAAGTGTAAATTATGAGGTTTCTCTCATCAAACCTGAAAATTTGTTCATATCACACTAAGGCCTTGCAGTCAAACTAATGAAAACTGATGGCCTTCAGCCTCTAGATTAATCTCAGAAATATGATATGTAGCTGGGAAAGAAGCTTGTGTGGATCCTTGCTTCTCTTCAACCTCGAGTAAAATTTTCATTGTGTTCAAGGTTAGTTTATCTATTGCAACTAATAGCTGTGTGCATCCGAGTACAGTCAAGAAATATTGAAAGGAATTAAAGACAAAAGGTAACTGAATGCAAGTTAGATACCAACAATTGGACAATTCAGCGTCCCTTAGTCTGGCCCAGTGTCAACAGGATGTACACGGAGCGTGAAATCCTGACCCCTTTGATGACAGCAGGACTTTTGCCATCAGCTGCAGTGGAGATAAGATACCACCTGTCTGCCTGACTGGCAGATTTTTGGAAGCAGTTCTCTCTTCCCATAGCATCTCATATCCAGGCTGCCCCAGCCACCATCAGGTTCACCTCCAGCAATGCCTTGCAGATGTGATGAGTCCAATTTCACTGTAGCATGTGTTTTGAATTGGGACACAACAGCTGGGCTGTGCTTGATGCTGATGAGCTTTGAGAACCAGCATGCCTGTGTGTCTTCACCTCCAATTAGCCGGGATGTGCTGCTAGCTCCACAGCACATTTTCAGTCCAAGCACAGTGCTGGTGTGCACCACAGCTACCCACTGACAGGCACTTTGTAACTGTCCTTGACAGAAATTAGAAGGTTTGTTGTGTGTTAACACCAGGTTTTTTCAAAGATATTTTGAGGATTGAGGCACATACTCATAATAAATATTCACACACCCCACACGCAGTCTGAGAGGGTTTGGAAATTGAGTGATTAAATAGAACAGCTTTCCTGGTTTCCTTCTGAGATGGTATCAACCCACTGCTTTGTACACCCGCATCAGCTTTTCCATTCCCAGCACTGGGTGCGTCTCCTGAATCAGGGCACCTGTGATGACAAGTGACATCCTAAAAATGCCCAGTCCTGCCAGCTCCAGCCTCCATGCTCTGGTGGATATTCTCATTTTCTGAGAGATAATTCCATGACAGGGTGCATGAGGGCAGGTTCATGTTAGCAGATACCACCCAGGCAGACACACTCCTGTGAAATACAACTAATACCTATTGAAAATTATTCTATATGGAAAACTACAGAGTACAGGAGATGTTACATTTCTATGACAAATGTTTCAGTTGCAGTATAACATAGCCAACACTCTTACGCAAATACCAGGCTGCCACTTTAAGTTCTGTAAGTGTTATTTGCATTACAATAATATTCTAGTTCAACTACTGAGGGGCCAATGTGGGATCAGAGTCGAGTGGCTAAGCAGTTCCTTAAGATCAGTGTTTCTGCATCCTTCCTCCTGACTGTGAGCCTACCCATAGCTCCTGATAAACCCTGCTCTGTATCTTTAGCTGCATCCCCTCTGCCAGCAGTCTACAGTATTTCTCACACCCTCTGAGCAGGTTTCCAATCCTGCACACAAATTTCTCAGTCTCTCACCACAGCCACATTCCTGTGGCAGAACAGCAGCCCTGCTGCTCACTTCTCATCCTCTTACTCCACATCTTCACCTTTGCCTTCTTGTCTCCTGCTGCCCCCACTACATGTCCCTGCAGCAGGACCTCAGCTTCCTACTATCTTCTCCTAGATCTCCCACTACTTCTTTAGCCCTATATCTTCCCTACTTCCTGTCTCACTTCTCCATCTCAAAGCAGCAGCAGATTTCCTGTGGTATTTCAGAGTATGTGTGGACCTTTGCTTACAAAAGAGCAAGCGGTTTAACACTATTCTGTGGGTGTCTTTGTATGTGCAACACATCCATTAGTTTACCATTCCCTACCCCCCTCTGAAGACTAACCTCAAGTCAAAAGTCTGCATGCAAACGCCCTGGGCAGAACAGCAGATTCACACTAACAAGATAGAAACCACTTAGGGGGTCAGACCCAGAAGTCCATAATCTGTTGCTTGAAGTGCTTGTGCTAACACTGGCTGTGACATTCCACTAAAGACAATGGGGAAGTTAAATCACATGATCAAAGCACTTTATTATGAAAGCATATAAACAGATGCTGGAAAACCATTCTCTTGATGCTGAAATTTTTGACCTCCCTTGCACACCCCAGTCCTGACTACAAACAATCATATTTGCTCCAGTTCTGCTCCCTAATGAAAGCACCAACGGAGTTCATGGAGTGAATGATCCTCCCGTATCCATGGCACGGCAGGAGGTTGTCCGGCACTGCTGCCAAATAACCCTGCTTGCTCCCTGCACCAGGCACTTTCATGGAGGCAAGTTACAGTCCCTTTAACACCCTCCTATTCCTCCAATGTTATAAATTCAGGACAACATTAATTTGTTAAAGGTGGAGTTAGAAGTAACACCTTCTACTTTACTGAGAGGACTATTCCAGACTTCCTAGATGCATGGAAAAAAACAGCAGTAATTTTGCTTCAGTTAAAAATATAGAAGACATATTTTATTAGTAATTGTAAGTGCTTAGCAGCACCAGTGCGTTTTCGGATGCTTTACAGACATTGATGAATTCAGCCTTGCAGTCAACATCTGTCTTTCTTCTCTAGCTTCAGACTCCAAGACCTTGCCATCCTTAAGGATAAGATTATTACCTCCAAGGTATTTGTCATTCAGAAGGAAGCTAATGACTTCCATTTGTGTCTGATGATTGCCTAGTGGCTCTGGATCTTTTGCATTGGTCATGTTTTCCTCATCTCAGAGCTCAGCACTTGCCTATTTCATAACTGGTCATGACTGTTCCAAAGCAGTGTTTGTTTCATTCACTGGAGTTGGAAGGAGGTCTCAGAAACTGTGAAGCTGATTTAGCTGCTGCTCCCTAGTAACAGAGGGATTTATCTCAAGACGTGGTAATTAAACTGGATGTTGAGTATGCTTGGAAGAGGTTTTTTAAGGTAGGGGTCAAGTGACACCAGAATCAGAGGCATTGTGTGAGCTGGAGGAAGCGAGTGTTTTTTCAAGGCCACGTAGCCTGAGGCATTTGTGGAAATGGCTAATAACCACTCTGTGCTGAAAAGAAATGAGAGGTTTCCTGTCCTCATATTGTTAAGGGGAAAAAAAAACTCTAAGTGAAAAAAGTTAGGAAAGCTAGTACAAAGATATTTTAACACAAGTTAAGTAAGGTTCACAAGTTAATTAGGGTAATGCTATTAACCACAGAAGATAAGACTTCCATGTACAGATTTCGAAGTCATGCAGTCATTTGCATATTTTAAAAGACATACTTTCAAAACACCATCCTGGATTCTACAAAGGCTCCACTCCTGTCCAAGGTGCTCCTGTGATGTCGAGGAGGAAAAGGACATAAAGTGGGAAAAGGACAAAAAGTACGTTTGGGATGATCCCTCCTCTTCCTTTGATCTGCAAAGGTTTTATCGTGTTCTTACGAACAGGATGAAAAGTCACAAAGGAAATCCAGAAGCAACTCTGAAAACACTAGGTTTTGCTGCAGCATATGTATATATATCACTTATATACTTTTTATGTAAACAGCAGAGCCACACACTAAGCAGTGTTTTCTTATCTCTTTCCAGCTCAGTGCCCACACGTGTATCTTTAAATGCATTGCCTAGATTGCAGTCAGCAAAGGAGCTACCCAGAGACTATTTCCAAACCAATAGGTGTCTGTATACTGTCAAAAAACCTTGCTGATTATAACTAAGTATTTAAGCAAATTGCCAGAATAAAAGATTTTTTTTTCAGTATAGAAATATTTCTATATCATTTTGTTAGGGGTAGAATATTTTTTTGGGAAAAGTGTGAAGTCAAAGTGTGTCCCTAGAAAGCCACAACATGGGCATCTCATTCCCCGTCTGCTTCCCCTTACTGTTACATTGTATACTTGAGAGTATACTGCTTTAATTCCAAAATCGTATTACATGGAAAGGGGGGGGTGGGGGGGGTCACATCAGCACAAATGAAAAAGCAAAACCTTCCTTTCCAGGAGAGATTTAATAACCCCCAGCTCTTTAACTCAATAGAACTGGCCCTAACTCCATTCTAGAGCATCCAAGACTGAAGGAAAGAAGAGTGTGAAGGAAAATGTTCTTGCATTTTGGCATTGCATCTCCAGTCCGGTACACATGAATGGTCACAAATTGTGTCACGTGAGGACACAGGACTGAAGGGAAGGATATGGATTACCTAGTCTAGCTCCTTATAGAAAATTTTAATTGGTATAAAGCACATATATTTTATTTCGTCCCAGGCTGAGGAATCTTTCCTTAATTTAAATCCAACTGTTCAGTGCAGTCACTGAACACTACAGCTTCAGGCAAAAGTACCAAAGTTCAAAGGGCTTGATGTAATTGTGAACGATTGTACAATGATAGGACACAGGTTTCAGAGACAGTCTAGGCAGGGCAGCTTGATAGGCAGCACAGGCAGACTCGATCTTGCTGAGCACTGCCTGGGCCAGACAGTGTTGCTTCAGTGCCCACAGCTCGCTGAGATGGTTCTGCACAGCCCAGCATTGTGCAGTACAGGGGTGCCTTAGTTCCATGTGATGATCCTTTGCAGAAGGAAGAATTTGGTGCATAATTCTTTACTGCTTGACAACCCCAAATAACAGTAGGTTTTTTTCCTTCAGAAAGTCTTTGATTCTCTTTAGAAGTCTTCTAACTGTGGGTTTTCTTATTAATTTCCATCTTCCTTGTGCTCTTAGATCCTCTAAGCAGAGTGTATTTGAAACCAAAAAACCCATCTGACTCCTTGAGTACCTACATAAATGCTAACTACATTAGGGTAAGTAAATGTACACTCTACATGTACTTTTGAGAAAATATTTTATTTTCCATGTGAATAGCTGGCTTTGCCAAGGTACCACTTATTTTATTCTTACCCATCTTCATTGAGAATTCCAAATCTTTTTGTCTACGTATGTGTGATAGAAATAGTTTCATGAGCCATTTCTAACAAAGACCACATAGTCATGAATGTACAAAAATCGTTGTAATAAAAAAAATCATCAAATTATTTATAAAAAATATTGAGAAACACATGGATTACTATCTGTTTACTTTGGTAATTACTGTTTCATATTGACCTACTGCCTTATAGTAAAGAAAAGAGGGTTACCTTTCAACAGTGACAGAGAGCAGTATTTTCAAGATACCAATTGATAATCCTGAAATCAACAGATAAGTAATTAGATACATACTGTAACAAGTTTGTGAAAAGGAACACAGACATGTTAAATATACACATGTGCCTACAACACAGCCGTTCACATTTTACTCCCTGTACCTGTCATATGACACAATGACATAACCAGCATGAACCCTGTTGGAAAGCAGTATTTCTAAGTGTATGGTATAGTCCTTGATCACACACACAGAGACTCACACCCACACACAGAGCTTTCTTGAACTCATGACAGAGTATATGCTAAATATACTATGAAGAAACTACTTCAATCATATTTTAGGAGTGTCGTCCTCTACCTGCAAAATTTAGTGTTTTCTTTATAGTTATTATCCAGACCCTCAGCTGGAATAAAGGTAATAGTGCAATGGAAATTTGGCCACAGAGCTCTACAGTGATGTTGCCTCTTTAATTAACAGTACATTAATATGTAGATACACAGCACCATGCCCCTTAACCTGCCTCACTTTGCATCCTGTACTTTCAACATTTCTTATGAAGACATCATGTAACTAAGCAGAGTGGTTCTATTTGGACAGCAATGAAATGATATCCAGGAACTAGGCCATATGTTGAGTCCTCTGAGGTCTCCCTTTCCCCTCTGCCACCACCCTTCAGTCTCTCATATGGTGATTCCTCCTGCTACTAACACCAGTTGAACTGTCAGCAACTATGGAAAAAACCCAGCAATGAAATGAAATTTCACATCCATGTACACAAAATCATTGGGCTTGCTGGGATCCTGACAGACCTGGCTTGGACAAAGTATGTTCAGATTGGTGAGTGCCAGGAGGCCAGTTTGTGCCAGCTGAGGATTATCCCACTGGTTCATGCAAAGAGTAACAGCTGTCATGGAGAAAGGCTCCCAAAAGAAGACCCAAGGCTAGAGGCTCCCACATCACTTCATGCTGTTCTCCATTCACTCATTCCCTTCAGACATTGCCAGGCTCTCTCCTGCCTTACTGCTGGGCACCCTGTCACTGCACAAAATCATAACTTCTTTTCACACAAAAAATAAGGTGTGTCTTGTTTTTCCCATTTCTTCTTGTCTTTTTCCCTCTCTTCTGCTTCCCCACTGTTTGAATGACCCTTCTTTGACCTCCTGAATCCTTGTGTGTCTTGGGACTCCCTATACTCCCCATGTATGTTGTCCTTCCTATAAAGTCTCATAAAGGCACTTCTCCCTTAGAAAACATGTATAGCAGAGTCTTTGACTCCACAAGCAATCATGTATTTTAATTTTTTTTTGCAGTTATGAATCTTTATAGATACCAGTTTTATAGTTCTTTTCTCTCCTGTGGCTATAAACTAGCTTGTAAAGACTGCTGCAATTCAAATTATAGATTGAAGTACCACTGGATGAGGAAAGTCCCAATAACCTGAAGAATGGAGTTAGCTGAAAGAAGCCAAGTAAGCAGGGAAATTTGAGAGGAATTGCTGTATTCTCAGGACCATTTAAGTTCATCAAATCAGTTTCCAGAGAAAAAACTGTTCTACTGAAAAATTTCTGATCTGCTCTACTTTTAGTTGTAACTTCTTTCCGTTCAAAAATTTACTTTTTAAATTTCAGATTAATTTTTATGCTCTCTCTGCTCTTTTATTAACCTGCAATATTGATTGATCACATGAATTTAAAGTAAATGCTTTTGTGTCTGTTTCTAAACCAGGGATATGGAGGTAAAGAGAAGGCTTTCATTGCAACTCAGGGACCCATGATTAATACCGTGAACGATTTCTGGCAGATGGTTTGGCAAGAAGACAGCCCTGTCATTGTTATGATCACAAAGCTTAAAGAAAAAAACGAGGTATGACAACTAGTCAAACTGAGAAATTATTCCTATGGCTGCATACTATTGAAGGGACTTTAGAAGATATGGAAGGAAGCTAGCAGATAACTGGTTCTTAAATAATCAGTTAATAAGATATGTGAAAAATAATGAGGCAGTAGCCAAATACACCAATTACAATAGGATATCTATCATAAGCCATTATGTTTTTAAAAAAAAGGAATTTCATTTTCTAGGTCTGTGCTGTTGGGTTCCTAACTTTTTAAGAAACACATCATTTATCTGTTGGTCACCTCTGTACTTCTTTTTACTTTCTGGTATATAAAGACTAGATGGTTAATGTTATGATTCGCAGTTTCCTGACAGGCTGAAGTTTGCACTTTGCTATAATGTCAGGGATTTAATCCAGTCCCAATGTTACAAATCTTCTGGACCATCCCAGAAATACAGTTTGGGTTCCCAGATGCCAACACCACAGAGGAATTTAGACAGAATGGGAATAATACTCTTTACCCTGGTGTCAATTAGACTTGACAATTGCATTTAGTGGCTAAAGGCCCACTAACTGCCTTTTAGGGATTCCATGACTTTTGCATCAATTCCAAACTATATCTTCAATATCTTTATTTAGTAATCATGTGAATTTTTGTCAGGCTTTCCTTGATAGTGCCAGAGTCCATATTTCTGACTACCAAAAATTAGGAACAAAAATCACTCTCCCATGCAGAAGGCCAACACTAAAAAAAAACAACAGAACCTGTTCTGGGAGACTGAATGTTAAATAAGTGGTTTCCAGGGCTTGTGGATAAGAGAGAGTCAGAAATAAAGGAGATGGACTTTTTTCTTGAGTCCAGACTTAGTAACGATTCCCAGCTCCAGGTAGGTGCCTCAATCAAGTCTCAGCACACTGCCACATAAGCACCAGGGCTGTATTTCCCCTGCTGCACTCAGACCCCTGCTATTCAAACTCAGATGCATGATGGTAGAGCAACAGAGTTTATTCAGGCCAAGCTGCTAGTCTGAATGATCAAGGACCAAGAATCTGAGTGCATACCCAGGGCTCAAACTCACTGCTCTGTTTAAATGTGCATTCAGTAGACATACTCTTCTTTCTTCTGCCCTTGACTGTTGCTTCACTCTTTCTCAGCATGAGTTTGGACTTCTAACATGAACTTAAAATCCAGGGGATTTTAAGAAACTGTATATGAAAAGTAGGTTGATCCTGTAAAATGTGCCAAGACCTATTCCCCAACCAGGTGCCATTTTTCACTAGACTGTTCAAAGAGGCATTCAGAATCCCACATTTAGGATTAATTGTGAAAGCATAGCAATTGACCAGGCTAATAGACCAAAAGAGTAAGTATTTCACTGAGGAAATGCTGACTGTTTAAACACTCACATCTGACACTGTGTAAGAAGAATGACTTGAAAGAAGTGCCCAGTGGTTTTCATCATGTCAGGAAGCTCTGTGTTTACCTGAGTTATGCAGGCTCTAGGCACTGGTGTTTATCGGCATTGTTGTGCCTGGCAATGGTAATTTCCTCCACATAGAAAGGGTGAGGAATCTCAAGTCGTTCCCAGGCTATATAGAGAGGCTGTGTTTGTGCAAGCTGTCCTGTCCAGAAATCTTAGGAGCTCTCCCACTGTCAGCAGGTTCCTCCTGAAACCTTGCTTGCTGTTGAAAAGAAAGCAAATTCTTATTGGGCATGCTCAGCATATTATCTTCACTGTTAAAATATTTGCTTTCTATAAGAAGGAAAAAGCAGATCTTATTTAGCATAATAGCACATGGTATTTTTTTTCCGTTCTGTGATCTGCTTTATTTCCATCATTTTCAGGGAGGTACATCTGCAGTGTACAGACATACAAATACCTTCATATCTGCAAGCATATTTATGCACTCATCCACATAAACAAATAAACCTCCATAACTGACTCTCATGTATAGGCTGTATTCCTCAGTTGGTGTAACACCAATCAGCCTCCATTTGAGCTATGATGTACTGTAATGTATGAAGTAATGCCTAATGAAGGAGCTTTCAAATGAGAGACACATGAAAAACCTTAATCTCAACAATAAATTGGTTTATTTTGCATAAGAAAAATTATTTCGGACATTAGTGTCCTAGTTCAAGATATTGATTAGCAAATTTGCATTAGCCGTGGGAATTGTGTGAAATGATGATGTATAAAGGTTTCTATAAACTTACTTCCATGTATCAGGTGAAAAAATTGTTTAGATTTGCTGTGGTCAGTATGAGTTTTTGCAAGATGGATGAAGATACGAGTGTAGAGTGCTGAGCAAAATATTTATTTCAGCCGTACAAAGAAAACATGCAGAATTTGTAAAACCTGTCCTCAAAACTGCACGATGTCTGAACAAATTGAAAATCTACCTGTGCAAGGAGAATCCACAGCAAAGGAGCTTCTGCCTGAATAACTGGTGAGAAACTTGGAAACTAGGCCATGGTTTTGGGGTTAGTATGAGGAAGAACACATCTCATCTAGTGATGTAGGTACCCTCTCTGGTCACTGAAGAGCAGTCGTCACTTCCAGAGGGTGATCCATGCCACTTTGAGAGAATGAGATAAATCACTAACTGAAGGTGACCATCTCTCATTCTGTACTAATATTCTAGGACACAATCCTCCAAAGCTTTACACACAAGGCACATATAATTTTCATATATTACTGAGTTTAGTCAGAACAACTGAGCAGTGGAATTTAGAAAAATACACATATATATTATTTCATAGAGAAGTTTATAGACTTCTGTTGTATCAGCTGATTTTTGTCATTGAGATATGTACTACATCAACAATAAGCATTTATTCTGCCTTCAAAACTTATTAGCAACTTATTGCCTAAACAATGGTTAAACAGGAACCATATTTTGGGAAGCATAAGTAAAGAATCTTGTACAGCATTCTGCAAGAAGAGATAACTAATACTGCCTGATGCATCAGATTGCTCAGATAATGCAAATCTTGTTGTCAGTAATTATCTAGGACAATCTTGTTAACCCACTGTTTAAAGCTCATGTCATATTTCATGTAACATTTTTTTCCCGGTTGGTCTATATATGCTCTACCCTTATATATATACAGCCAAGAAGATTTTGGAATTCAGAAATCCTATCTTTTACAGACTTCACATCAGCCTCTTTGAAGATTACTTATTAGTTGAGTATTGGTCCCACAGATAGGTTTTGCAAGACCTTAGGAAGATTTGGTGCTAACTCTGAGGACTTCAGTATTTGAAGGCAAATCCTGCAAGCCCTCTTAAAGTGTACCTCTCATGCTTGAGTTAGTAATGACAGTAAATAGAGGGCAGGAGTTAAAAGAGATTCTGGAATTGAAGCTTTGCTGTTATTAATCTTTACTGTTGTGTTATTGGGTCCTTTAACATGTAATTTTATAGGCGTAGCTGTATGGAGAAATACACCAGAAGCAGAGTTGTAAAGCAACTGCACAAATATTTGAGAATTATTAAACTAATTTGGTGCAGAGTCCAAGTCCAGACAATGTAAAGGCAGTAAATACCATGTCACCTGGGACAGCCTTCCTCCATTTGGCAGAACTGGGGACCAGGCTGCAATAGGCGCAGTTCTGGCAAGTTGAAAACATTGACTGTGATAAATCATAGGTGCCAGCCTCAGACTGAGACAGGACCTGATCTCACTCAGTTATGGAGATCCACCTCAGGAGCAGTGCCATGAAGCTTGGCACCCAGTGGGCATGGGTTAGGGCATGCCGGGAGACAGGAGGGGGAATGGAAGAAAGCCCAAGCCTGCAGGCCTTTCACAGGGAGAGGCACAAAGGCTGAAATCAATTAAAAGTCATGTGAGAGAGTATTTCTTGTATAAACTTCCTGTTTGTCAGGGAATGTTTAGTTGGGTGTGGGGAGAGGTCGTGTTTGGTTGCTTCTGATAAATACTGTGTGCAGTGAGTTTTTACTGCTTGCACACGAGGCTGGACACCAGACTCCTTATCCACTCTATCTGATGTTTGAACAGGTTTAAAATATACCTACTAGAGAAGAGTTTTCTTTTATGTCCAAGTAACAGCTTGAGGCAGTTTAATTTTTATCATCATCCTGAGGTTTTGTATATTATTTTCCGTATATCTCATAACTTTATCCCTCCTACTGCCATATTTTTCCCTATTTTCAGTTAACTTCCAAAAACGTGTTAATTCCCCACTCTTTAGAAGTGCTTGCATCAGCTTATCCCACCTGTGTTTTCAGGGCTATTTTTAAAGCAGCAACAGTATTTTTCAAGGATGCACAGCAACAGTGTTAAAAATAATCCATTGTATCTCATTAAATGTAGATGGACTGTTAAATGAAAGTTATTTTAATGAACAGCCACATTTCATTGTCCACCCAGCCCAAGTTGCCAATTCCAGTTCTGGGAAAGAGTCAAGAAAAACACTCTTCTGGAGTGCCTGAAGGCTTTATAGTGAGCATTGCATGCATGCATTTATCAAGAAGTCTCAGGAGTTTACTCAGCTATTGTTGATTGTCAGAGCACAATTATGTATTTAGACTTTTTCCCATATTAGCACTGAAAACTACGCTCCCAGGGAGGGGCATGAACTGCAGATCTGGCAGATGATAGTAACTATAAGTGTCACATGGGTAGACTGTGGAACTTGTGAACACTCTTTTTAGTACCAATTTCTGAGTATTTTATTGCCATTCTCGATCTCTTCGGGGACACAGCAAATTTAGGATGTTCGAGTAGTTCTGCAAAAGACATGATTTGAATGAAACCAGTCAGAATGGCCAGCATTATTTCAGGAAATGTGGCTTTCATACACTTACGCTATTAAGGTAATGAGCATCTATTTTTAGAAAAGTATTTCTACAACTGAGGTGATTCAGTTCAATCCGCTATTGGGTTATCGAGCAGCAACTTAAATATCACACCTGGTGGTAAAGCTTTGCATTGCACTAATTGTTTTTCTGGATCATTTTTAGCAGTATTTACTGAAAGTTATGCTGTATGGCAACTATATTAAAGGGATTGTTTCATTTTGCTGCATAATGTAGGCTACTGTCTATCTACATGTCTACCAGTTGTTTCAGCAAGAGTTTGTGAGGAAATAGAAACAAGGTCTTTCTGGGATTCCTGTTACTGTAGAACTGTTCTCTTGGGGTTTGGGGGTTTTTTTTGTATGTTTAGTTGGTTGGTTGGTTGGGTTTTTATACCTTTTAAATTATGGTGTATTGGATATTAAAACAGAAGATTTCCTTTAAATGTTGAGGTGTCTTTTTATTTAATGAATGAGTTGGACTGGGCAGCATTATTTCAGAAAATGTGGCTTTCAAACACCTTACATTCTTAAGGGAATAAGCATCCATTTCTAGAGAAGTATTTATACAACAGAGACATTTGTTTTCATATAGCTTATGGAGATACTCTATTTGAAATAAATACTGAAAACTTGAAGATAAGCAAACTATTGCAGGGGAAAAATAAAATTATTTGCCTTCTAAATACTATTTCTTTGTTTCCTTTTTAGTAGATGCTGGTCAGATAAATTGCTGAAATAGTGTAACACTACTGATTCATTGAGAATTCTGCACACAATTTTGTGTGGCTCTAGCAAGACTGAAGAATTCTTTAATACTATTTTCCAGCAGTAAAACAACTCAGGTTCTTCAAAACAGTTTAACATGCACATTAAGTCCAATTGAGTTTAGTAAGATCTAGGGACACATTTACATGCTTTCTTGTATCAGGGCCCAGGAGAGTAAATAGGATAAAAAGTCTTGTGAGCAGAGGACAAATTCTGAATCTCTTGCTCAGAAGGAAATCCCATTCGGAAAGACAAACCTTCAAAAGTTGAATTTTAGAGTTTTCTAGGAAAAAAACCTCTTTAATTTTGAATGTGGAAAATAATATCTATGACTGAACTTCACTGAGCTTTTAAGAATAAAAACAGCTGTGCAAATTGTTCTGTGGAAGACATCTATACTGTGAAACTCAGATCTTGAAAATCAGGCCTAAGTCATTCAGTAAGAACTCTGAAAAATCTTATTTAAGAATACTTCTGACATTAATAACACTTCAGTTGAATTCATCTGAATTTTGGAGAAAAATACATTCTATGTAAAAATTTGATATGAATATGGCTCCAGGATCCAGTTTGTTGATGACACTGCTGCTTCCTTTCCAGAAATGTGTGCTTTATTGGCCAGAAAAAAGAGGAATCTATGGGAAGGTTGAAGTCCTTGTTGACAGTGTGCAAGAATGCAAAAACTATACTGTCCGTCAGCTTACAATAAAGGTAATAATTGGCATCTGAGGAGTATCATTCACAATGCTGTCTTTTCTTTATTGTTAAATGAAGTTAAATGTTGGCTTTTTTAAAGGGTATAAATTTTTGCAGGAGGAGCTTTGAAGCTGCAAGGTAGGGTTGAGACCAAAGTACTGGAATATTTTTTTGTATTGTCACTTCGTATCAATCTGGCAATAGAAAAAGCTTCAAAAAAGAGTCCAAGTTTCATTCTCTTGAATTGCATTTGTTCTGAGGCCCTTTTAGCATTGCCAAGGCGAAGTAAAGGGATTTTAGTTAATGACAGAACTAACATAATATCATTCTAAAAAAAGATACACTGCTCATGTTGTGTGCTGAGTGCAACTTACCTGAGAAGCTAAAAATACAAGAAGTATATAACGAAATCTTCATGCTTCATTTTTTTTCATGCTGGTTCTCACTAAACATTAATTGTGCAAAATAAGACAGATGCCCCATAGTTAACTCTGAGTTAACTCCCCATAGTACACTCTCATGCTATCAGATTCACCTGCTACTCCTGTCAAAGCATTACAATAAATAATGTATTGGGAAAATTTATTTAGTGTTTCAGCCCCAGCACTGAGAAGTGAGCAGAAGTCATATCATCCAATACAAATTACCCTAGCCCATATTTAGCCCCTTGTTGAAGTAAGTGGTAGCAGACTCTGTTGGAGAGAATAACTGAACAAACTGGGATATTTTATTAATTTAGAAGGGCAGTTCTTCTGCATATTTAACTTCAATACCCTTTTAATTTTAGTATCAGACCCTTATGATAGTGACCTTAAAAGGTAAAAGTACATGATAATTTAGAAATTCAGAAGCCCACATCAAGCTATTCTCTCTAGATATTGTTGCTGATGTATCACAGACCTCTGACAATTCCCTATTGACAATACAGTCATGAAGTCAGTAGTCAGATGGACAAAACAGAACTTACACAGCTGGAAAAACAGACAAGTTTTTAGGTGCACAAACCCTTCTTACAACTGGGTATCTGGAAGCACATCAGTTCCATCCACAGTTACATCCTCCAAGTCTAATATAAAAAAATTGTTTAATCTCTCTTATTTCTTACCACAACATTGTAAGAAATAAAAAGAATACAATTGTTCATATAAAATCTTCATGTTATTTTCAGCAGGGGAATCAGTCCCGCAGTGTGAAGCACTACTGGTACACATCCTGGCCGGACCACAAAACCCCCGACAGCGCTCAGCCTCTGCTGCAGCTCATGCTGGATGTGGAAGAGGACAGGGCACAATCACCAGGCAGAGGGCCTGTCATTGTGCACTGCAGGTAATTAGCCAGCCCTTCTCTTAAGTGACTGCCTAAAGCAAGGCTAGAGCAAATTGCTTCAAATAGCCCTCCTAAAAATGTGTTTGGGGAACAGCAAAATTCCCTGGTTCTTCTTCATGCTAATGGACTTTTTTAGTTCATATTTGAGAATGTGAGTTTTGGAGAGAATTCCCTTGTTAGCAGATTGCTTCTGAACTGTTCTCTATTTCTGCTAATGAACTCTGCTTTTTAAAGACTAACTGGAAAAATTATTTTCCTTTTATTTCTTATTCATGATTTGCTTACGTTTTTGTCTTGCTGCATGATTACATACTTAATTCAGATGCAGTGCCTGGTGACCCTAGGCTAAAATATTGCAAAGCAAGTCAGTTTTGAAGAGCAAGCATCAGGTACAAATTTGGAGACCAAAACACATCACTACTACAATTTGGGAACATTTTCACAAAAGGGGTTGGTTGGATATTCAACACCAAAGTGTTATTCAATACTCAAGAGTAGAGTTTTACTCACGCAATTTACAATGCCAGAGAATGGCCTTCTAAAAATTCTAACTTGATTCTATTTTATTGCTTTACATTGATTCATTATCCATGTTGCAATTTAAAAATAGGAAATAGCACTGGATTTATTATATTGGTGGAAAGAAGTAGATGAAGCAAAACAGAAAGTAAAAATAAAATCAGTGTTTTCTTACTTCGTTTGTCTCATAATAGTGATGATACATCTTTTACAGTTGGGATAATATTTTTTCCCTAGAAGTACCCTAAATCAGAACTTTTCATCTTGAACAACTTCTTTCCAGCTCCATATTTGGAGATTAAGAGAAAGGGAAGACAGATTTGAACCACCCATAATTTTTGAAAAATAGAATCTGTTGAATAAGCAACTTTCCCAAATGTTATGCAGCTGTATTTATCAGGAATTGCAGTTTCCCTAACAATGCTGAAATCTGTGGATGGCTATTGAAATTGCCTTTTTTCTAGTACAGATCTTCAGTAATGAAGGTCTTCAGAAGAAGGGGATGTCTTTCTGAGATGAGTGATGTGACTCATAAGGTCTGTAAGCATAGGCAGGAATTTATTGATTAAAGAGAGGTATCATCCCAGTTGTGATTAAAATTCATAGTTCTTCACTCACAACTCAGCCATCCATACATTCACTACACTATGGTCTACAAATCTCACACTTCATTTTCCAGCCAGACAGTTTCTTCCCTTTTCATCTGAGTGAGAGGGCTATGAAGATCTGGACCCCAAATTCATGTTTTAACTATTTTCCTCCAGTTTTCCTGCCATTCAGCATGAAAGCCATGATCTGCACTGCATTCTGCATGACTTAAGCAAGAAACAGAGTGGGGCAGAGATTCTCTAAATAGTTGAGGCCTCAGGGATAAAAACAATGCCAAAATGGCTGTTTCCCAGCAGGCATCAAGAAAACCTGGGGAGCTATGGCACCAAATCCTTCACCATCCTTCAAAATCACAGAAGAGAGAGTTAACTTCATCAGCATGGGTGTAGGTCCTTTTTGCCTTCATGGTTAGAGGTATGGTTAGCAGAACCCCTGTATACTTTGAGGGCTTTAAACATAAAGCCCTACTGAATTTTGTCTTCCAGTTGGCTTCTGCCTCTTTTCAGTGCTTACCTCCATCATTTGCTTGGACTGGGCCAGAGAATACTCAGATTTTGTAGTGCTAATGAAGCTTGGTTTTCTCACCACGCACTTGTGTGCAATCTGAAAAAATATAAGCCTCACAATTACCCACAACTGGACTGCTGGAACAGTGCACACTTTCATTTCCCTCTACGAAAGTGAGCTGAGAAGTCAGCCTTGCTGGACATGCACCCAGGAACTGTGGGTGCTAGCAATTCCATGTTTCATATTTTTTAGTATTTTCATATCTATTTAGAGTTTTCCATGTAACTCCTTGGTCTGTGAACTTCATTCCCCTATTAAATTTTGCCTTCTTTTCAGTGCTGGTATAGGAAGAACTGGATGTTTTATTGCCACAGCCATTGGTTGTCAGCAGTTAAAGGAAGAGGGAGTTGTAGATGCATTGAGCATTGTCTGCCAGCTACGAGTGGATCGGTGAGTTCCAGAAGAACCACAAATCAGTCAGTGATTCTGACTTTACGTAAAATGGCTGCCATTGCTTTTGCTGACTTTTATGACCACATTAACTAAATATCCAAGGTAACACTTGTATTTAGGTCCTGAATAAGGAATCATATTGTTTTCTGGGTGAAACTTCCACTGAATGAAATTCCCCTGAAATGACAACCCTGTAGTTGCTGGGCACTTGTCACTTCTCTTTCCCCCTCCCCCCGACCTAGAACTTTCTGCTTGCTGTCTGCATCATCCCAATAGGACACAAGAGAGGTGAGGCAATCTGGAGACAAGGGATTTTCTTTGAGCCTGGATTGACAAAGAAATCCAGGCTCACTGGGTGTGTAGTTTCTTTGAGCACTGGAGAAAGACAAGTCTGGTGCTGTTGCTATTTCATCAGCTGTAGTGGGGGTCCTTTTGAATTGACTTGGCAAATTTACCCAGCCTCAGAAAGTATCAAGGCATTTGTTCCAGACTTTTCTGAAGTCAGATCAATTCCCTGACCAAATTCACAGCTTGGGAGCAGGAACAGTGTAAGCCAGCATTGTTGCAGAGTGCTTTGTTTTGTGAAACCATGGCTGAAAAGGGATTTGTGTTTTAAAGGAGGATGTGGGTATTGTGCACAATGGAAACTGTTGGTTGGGTTGTACTTTTCTTTCTTATTCTGCTTGGAGAAGCAGGATTTTGTATAAGTAAATAAATAGGATTGCACCAAGAATAGAGGAGTCTCCTCTTCTGCTGTAACTACCGGGTCATATAATCTCCTTGCCAGTATCTTAACTGCTTCTGACATGCATGTCTTCTTTAAACGAAAAAAATCCATAAGGGTGCAAATGCTGAAAAAGAGCTTAGGTCAAGGGTCAATACAGAATAGTTTGTGTTGTGAAGAGCTCTGAAAGTTACTGGAACCATGAAGTGCAGAAGGACCAGAATCCATATAGTTGGCTGTGTTTATGGATCATCTCCTCTGCCTTCCCTTCACATATGGCTTCATCATGCTACACATTGTAATATGATCTTTACAAGGCGACATGAGCCACTCAGAGTGCAAAATTCTCCAAGGGGAGTTATTGACCTAAAAATCTCAGCAACAAAATAAATAGGAATAGCTGAGGGGGAAATACTTACTCTGTTTTAAATTACCAACTGCAAATTTCCAACCCTCTTTTCTGAATATCTATCTCTCTATCTATCTATCTATCTATCTATCTATCTATCTATCTATCTATCTATCTATCTATCTATCTATCTATCTATGTTATTGAGAAAGGTTTGAGGTGTTCTTCCCCGTTTTAGTGTTTCTATTATGACAGAATCTTTTTCTTATTGCTTTTACAATCTGTTATAGAGAAGTGGAAGCAAACTCTGATCTCAGCTGCCTCTTTTAATATTCCTATTTCGGACATAAAAAGCAACCCAGATTTGCACCATTATTAACTGACAATACTATTTTATTGAGTGGATCTGCTTAATGAACATTCTTTTACATATTAGTATCCTAGATAAACTTGGAAAGAGAATGAAAATCTGACTCAAATATAACATTCATAACAGCAATTTCCATGATGCAAAGCTTCTTATAAGAATTGTTAAATATTGTCATTTGTACATTTCTGTATTTTTTCAAGTTTCAGGTTATATAGACTACAGAGATCTTGCTTCATATTCTCAAGCATTGCCTGAGACAAAGAGTGTGTCTCTGTTTTAATTTTAAAAGACATTTTTCTGGATAACACTCAGTAACCAAAACCTGTCTTGTCTTTTCTTGTTGTTGTTGGGTTTTTTTGGGGTTTTTTTTTCCAATTGGCCATATTGCAGAATGAATCTCACTGACCTAGCAATCAGTTTATAGTCACGATTATTAAGGCAAAATTTAGCAGCCCCTAAGACTACAGTAGCCACTGCCAGCCCTATCAGATCATAGGTCCATAAAGTGGCCAAGGGTCACTGTTACAGGGACAATGTTCAATGAGACTGGCCTCCCCTGCTCTCACAGTCCTGACATGGTGGTCATTGGCAGGTGGTGTGTGAGACAGGGTCATTACACGTGTCATGAAGCTGGAAAGATGCACTTAAAGCCCACTAGACTTGGCTGCAAGAGCTGGCTGTGTCCATCATGGTGTTGCACTGCAGTTACCAGCATGGCCAACGTTAGCAGTGGGGTACAGTCATGAACAGAACAGGATGAGTGCTGAGGCTGTCTTCCTCATTCATGCTGGCCAGCAGCTGAGTTCCAGTTTTTCCTTTGTACATCAGATTGTCCTCAAAACAAAACAAAACCAAACCAAAAAACAAACAAACAAAAAAAAAACCCTCACAAAACCAAAAAACCAACAACAAAAAAAGGAGAGTTTAGCAGAACAGGATGGTTTTATCTGACCACCTGGGATCCAGCAACCTGACTAGGAGGTACACTGAGTGTTTTATCCCTGGTATCCTATCTCCACTAGGTTCCGGGCCACTCTAGCTTATGCTCAGAGCTGCATCTTCTAAACACAGATTACTGATGGAGTGAACACACTCAGGGATGTCCACTCTCATGTGGACTTTTTATCACATGGGTCCATGACCACATTTCTACCAAAGTGAATCGAGCAATAGGAAAAAAGAAAAGAGATGACTTGAGGGACTCATGAGTGGTGTTGTAGTGACTTACCAAAACATTCCTATTGCCCAGCATATTCAATGAAAACCAAACAAGCATCCAGACAAATTGCAGATGGTGGCAAAAATTTATGCTGGAAAATAGTTTAATTAATTACCCATGTAGCTCTACCTGGAAACAGAGTTTTAAATAGCACTCCAACAGGGATTGAGACAGGACAGAGCCATTCCTAGGTAGGGTATGTCCAGGTACCACTTCCTTCTTAGTTGTTTAATGTAGGTTAAGGGGTGAATGGATCTGAATCATCAGTGCTGAGCTGATATGAGAAAATGGACCGTCCAAAATATTGGGCCAGGATGGAAATACAGCCATAGTCTGTGTGAATTTGTAAAAAGACAGACCCACAGGTCTGCTCAGCTTGCTTTTTTTCCCAGTTAATTTTTTATATTTTGCAACAGAAACAGGAAATGTTTGATGTGAGGCATCTTCAAGACTTACTGTGACATCGAGAAACTTTGCACATTCTTAACCTTAAAGGCACATTCTTGGAATGACATCCTATAACTTTGCTCTTGGCTCCTTCAGACAGGATGAAAAGCGTTTCCAGTGTGCGTCAATTCATTGTTTAAGTGTTTTGACTAATGGCCTCAGGTTAAAAAAAAAAAAAAGCCAAACCCTGCATCACATTCATTCTGGAGCAGACTGCATGCAGCTGCACTAGCAGCAAGCCAGAGGGCTGGGTAAAGGACCCTTTATGCACCCACTGCTACCCAAGTAAAAATGGTCACAGTCCCTGAGCCCTCAGGATACCAGGGTCTGTTCTTCCAAGCACCACCCCAAAGAGTCTCAAAGAAGCAGAGAGCCCAGCAGCTCACAGAGTAGTTGGCAGTGCAGGCTGGCAAACAGATGAAGGCTGCACACCCAGAGGTGCTGTAGCTGTGGCTACATCCCTTGTGGACACTAGGGGCATGGGAGAGGAAACCTCCCTCCTTGAGCAAATTTCCTCCTGAAACACTCTTCCACACAGACATTTCCACAAACCAATGTCTTGGGATCACAGATAATTCCCTGCTATTAAATGTGAGCCTTGCATAAGAACAAAGGTAAGAAGGACTTGGGATATTGGTAGATGAAAAATTGGACATGAGCCTGCAGTGCGCACTTGCAGCCCAGAAAGCTAAGCGTATCTTGGGCTGCATCCAAATCAGCATGGCCACCAGGTCCGGGGAGGGAATTCTGCCCCTCTGCTCTGCTCTGGTGAGAGCCCACCTGCAGTGCTGCATCCAGCTTTGGGGTCCCCAGGACAAAATGGCATGGGCCTGCTACAGTGGATCCAGAGAAGGGCCATGAAAATGATCAGAGGGACAGAACACCTCTCCTGTGAAGATAGTCTGAGAGAGATGGGGCTGTTCAGCCTGGAGAGGGATCCGGGGACATGTTTCAATATAAAAGGGGGCTTATAAGAAAGACAGAGAAAGCCTTTCTACCAGGGTCTGAAGTGATAGGACAAGAGAAAATGACATTAAACTTATAGACAGTATGTTCAGATTAGATATTAGGAAGAAATTCTTTACTTCCCCATCCCTATAAGTTTTTAAAGACAGGTTGGAGGGGGCTTTGAGCAACCTAGTCTTAGGGGAAGGTATCCCTGCCCATGGCAGGGGGTATGTTGGAACTACGTGGTCTTTAAGGTCCCTACCAACCCAGACCATTTTGTGGCATTACGGTTCGGTAAATCCCATGCATAATGGCACTGACAAGGCTAAGTTGTCTGAACCTCTGAATAAGACTCATATGCCCTTAAGCTGAGAGAGATATCGACTGTTTGCCCATACATGCCGAAGTTCAGAAGCATCACAACCTCTGAATTGTGCTTGCTAACACAGGGCAGACGTCATGGTGCTGGGCTCAGCCCCCACCAGTCTTACACACGCTTTTTGGGGGGTTTTGTATGTTGCTTCAACACTGAAGAGGAAGGAGTGAGGATCACTACCACACAGCCTAGTGCAGCCAAAATTGTTTTAACCTGCCCTTTTTACTAAGTCCTTCTCCCTGGATATGTTCCCTTCCTCCACCCCTTCCACACAGCGGATCTAACCTGGGAAGTGCAATCCCTTGGAGAATACCTTGGGGGAACATTGATGAGGAAGGCAGGGAAGGAAGCTGTTTGGGAAGGGGTTGCATGGGCAGAGCAGGACTCAGCAGCAAGGAGGAAGGAAGCAAACTAGTCAGCACAGAGGACCAGAGCAAAGCCCGCCCATCACCTTTAGTATCTTGTTGCATCTGCAGGCAAGAGACAAGCACAGAGGAAAGAAGCTGAAGGCAAAAGGCAGCCAAGAGTTATGAATTTGTGGATGTCTTTGTTGGCAAAGCTACGAGTGCTGCATTTTAAATGATGGGACCATTTAAGGGCCTGTGATTTTGTTCCTAGGAATAGCGTATCATAATAGCCATGCGGCTTACTAAAAGGTGTTCTATATTTGCATGAGTTCATTGGAGAAACACAGACCGCTGGTCACTTGCTTAAAGAAGTAGGTATTATTTTAATTATGACTTTCCTGCCATAGCCATTTAGTCATCCAGTAGCACTGAAGAAAATAAAAGGACCTTATGGTTGTAGATAAGCTTCTCTAATACTGAAGGACAATACTTGTTGAGGAAGTTTTACCATTTTTTCAAATAGCTTGGTATATCAGTACCATGTTTGTTGTTACGGATCTCATGAGATTTTCAGACCTGCTCCTCCAAGATATCCAGCTCCAACAGTGCTCTGGATCCAAATACCTTGCAAATTTAAATGTTTCAATGAAGATCTAACTGAAGCCAGATGTGACACGTCTTAATGTCTTCCTTCTCACTAAGGCCATTTAGTCTTTCATCATCCCTACCTGTTAGGGTACACTAAGGATGAGCCAGGGACTTGTTTCTAGAAGCAGAGTAGATAGCTTTGAATACCCTGGCAGATAAGATAATAGAAGTGGAATTAAGTAAACTTGAGGCCTTGCTCCATGAGAAGGGAGACCTCAAGTACCTCAGTATTGACAGAAAGAGGCTCAGTTTAATTTCAAAGCTAAATGGTAACACTCCTATCACACCCATCTCCTGTAGGACATTCCATTCCTACCACACTGCAACCAGCACTGGAGATGTGGGACTTGATCCTCATACTTAGACCTGAAAAATTGATTGTTGAATGTATAAAAGGTAGGCATTGAATCCAAGCTGGCTGCAACTAATTCTTTTTGTGGTTAGGTTAAACTCTTTTGCATTGTTGGTGGTGAAATGATTCACCGCTGTAAAATTTTGTAGGTGGTGGCTGTTCTGACAGGATGCATTGTAGGCGTTAGAATGGGGACAGGAAGAGCTGTTCTCTCCACAGGCCATCTGCAGGTCACAGAAGGTTACATTTTTAGTAAAGAATAGAAATGAAAGGCCAGATTCTGTCTACTTCCTTGCTCCATGAGTGGTAATGTTGCATCCATGTATCTGGCCTTCCTTGCCCAAGTGATTGAGCAAAATTCTCTTTGAACATACTGAATTTGAAATGTAGGTTTTAACACTGTAGATGCCAGATGTTTTCTTCTCTAATTCCTACTGTGATCGAACTGGGAATTCTTCATGTTGGGCATGTGCTGGATGGCATAAGTTGTGAAGAAAGTAATTCTGCTCTGACAAAATCTCCCACTTACTCAAGCAAACTCTAAGTCAAAAACTGAGAAAAGGGCTTGTGTCATCTGGTGGGTCCTGACACTCATGGGGCTGTTAGGAGCTGGAGGGTGTTGCAGTCTTAAGAAATAAGATTTCAGTGAAGTGTGTTTCCTTTCCAGGGGTGGAATGGTCCAGACCAGCGAGCAGTATGAGTTTGTGCACCATGCACTGAGTCTGTATGAAAGCAGACTTTCTGCAGAAGCTGTCCAGTGAAGCTGAGGAGGGTAAAACCGAATGTCAATCACCTGAGGTAATTTGTTTCATTACCTACCAGCAGCTTCTTCAAGGAGTTTACTGCAGTGGGAAAGACGGCTTTGAGGCCAACTTCTAAAGGGATTGTGGACGGTTTGGCAAAAGTGCAGAGATTGCTGGACCCTTAATATATATGAATGTATTGTGATCTTCCCAAAAATGATTTATGAAGAAGGTACTGTACTGAAACTACACATGGATTTTGTGTATGTATCTAAAGGTGGGTTTAATTCTGTAATGCTGATATCTACCATATGGAATGTATGTATGTTCTACTGCTGCAGTCAGATGGACATTGGGACTTCTACAGAAGAAATGTTTAACAAGTGTATAAAAGCTTTGACGTTTGCAAACTGTCTTGTGAATGGACTGTCAACTGTACTGTAAAGTGCTATTACTGATTATGTGGTGATCTTGTTTCTTGGCCACATAATATTCTTGCTGCTAAAATTGCAAGTGTTCAACTATGGATTTAAAAAGAGATAATAAAAAATTAAAAGTCTTGTTTTTGAAAATATTCAAAAACAGTTAATATTTTATATGGAAATATATGTTCTTCATACTATTAACTATTATGTGTATTTACTGTAGGTCTTACAGAGCAGTTGCAGAGCACAATGTCTGTTATTCAGTGTGTATGTATTTACTGTATACTGTTGATTGTCTTAAGAACATGCTTCTGCTACAGACCTGAATCCAGTGTATTTGTAAATTGTGTAAGTCATTCTACTTTTAAAAGAAACTTTATAGCATATATTAAATGGTAAGGATTTTAAATATTTGTCTGTCTTTTATTAATACAGAAATTTTTGCATATGTTGTTTATCTGCTCTATTTCTTTCAGTAAGAGATAGATGCCTTTAGTGATACGGACTCTTCCATGACAGGTTATACAAGAAAGAAAATGCTGCTATGACTGTTTCCTGTATTGTTCAGTAAAAGTATGTCTTTAAGAGGTATGCAAAGTTGGCATTATGGCTTACAGCACTGGGAGGCCTGTTTACAGGGTATAATGAGTTTTTAATGCAGTGATGTTGACTTTGCTTCATACTGCTAATAAATTACCCTTATTATAAAATATTAACTGAAGTCTCTGTTCTTGCCTAGAGTAGTTAGTGCATACACACTCTTGTATCCCTGTAAAGGCTTAGCCCAGCACAATTTGGTCAGCCTCCACCATGGCTTCAGACCACTTGGGAGCCAATCCGGAGGACACAGGCAATCCCGAACTGACACGGAGCAAGGTGCACTACCTGATGGGAGGGCAAACACAGCATCACTTGATTCCTCAGGGGGAGTTCCTGTAAGATGTGGCACAGATGCCAGAGCTTTGCCTCCTCCTCTTCCCCTTCCTCTCCACACTCCACTTGGCTTTTAGCACTTTGGGAGTTAGAAATATATTGAGATTTTGCTTGATTGTGTATAGTTACAAAAAACCATTTTTTTTCCCTGGATAATATAGAATATACTTAGTCAGCATCATCCAGATGACCTGTAGATTTGTAATAGTTCACAGGGAACAAATTACACAAAAGTATGATCCCCTTTCTTTTAGTCTAAAGAGATTCAATAAAATCTCTTTTAATTTCCCAGGTGTTTGAAAACTTCTCTTTTGATTGTATTTTTCCAAAATAAACCAACCAGTAAACTGAAGAATCATATAAAAGGACAAAGTGCTGTAAAACCCCCCAAAACAATTGAATAGAAGGAAGTGCTCGTCACTGACTTTTTCCCCCGTGAAGGCACATTTCCTTCCTAGCCTTCGCTTCACTTATCTGAGGTGGGTTTTTTTAAGAGAAGCATGGGGAGTTGCTAGAGGGAAAATGGATTCTTTATTTCACGTCCTGGTTTCTACCTGTCTTGCCTTGACATTCTCAGGTAAGTGTCTCTCCCCACTTCCCTCCGCCGAATTGCTCTTTCTGCCACTGAGCAGAGCCCTCCGGCACAGCCGGTGACTTACAAAAATTGAGTCACCTCTTCTCTGGGCTTCATACCAGAGGAATATGGGGCAGGGCCAACATAGCCCATTCTGTTTAGATTCCATTCCAAAGGAAAATAAACTGTCTTCTTCTATGCTGGAGATACATCTTCTTCTTTTAAAAAGATCTCCTGATAGACAATCCAGGAGCTGAGTTGTTGGGACAAATGCTTCAGAGGGGAGATTCCTATCTTTTACTCATACTTTGTGAAACTTCAGAGACAAGAACTTTCTGTAATACTTAGAAAATTCACAAGTTTGTAAAAACAGGGGAATTACAACATCAGTTGAGGGAAATAAATACACATTTGGTTTAGCACTTTGTAACTAATCGGGCTGGAAATGTTTGAGTAACTGAGATTAAAAACAAAGAACAACCTAAACATGATATGGCAGGGAGGCTGCATTTGAAATAACCAGTTCTGTGTTCTGTAACAAGTATGCATTTTGCATTGATAACTTTCTGGTGGTTTGATTAATGAACAGTAATTTTCTTCATTTGAGTAGTTGTTGTTGATCTTTAAGTGTGGTGACACTGAGAGCTAATCTTTTGTGAATTGGAGTGGTCACAAAGCTAACAGCTAGAGACATTGGAATAAATCCAGTAAAACAGATGTACTTCCTATCAGTAAAGAACCTCCATTCCTGTAACACAGGCACTGAGAGACACATCCATTTGTGAATATCCTCCTATACGTTTCCCTCAGAAACACTATGAATTTTACTAAAATAACTTTTAGGCAGTAAATCATATTTTTAAAAGTCTGTGTTGTGAAACAGAGACTGAGAACTCATATAGATCTCTGTATGCTTTCCAGCAGGGGAAATGAGGAACTGGTGTTTGAAGTTAATAGTTCTTGGATTTCTTTTATATCCAGTTTAATTTTTTGTTATTTTTATATATAATAAAGGTCAAGATAACCTTGCCACAATAGCTTGGGGTTTTGCATTTTCATTATTACATTACCAGCACATGCATCATGTGGGTGTTGTGTTTAGAGGGTTTTTTCTAATAGGTTCAACTTACGGGAAGTTTCATGAAAAGTTCAACACACGGAAAGTGGGAAGAGAGATTTATTTGCTGATGTATTTTAAATCATTGAGAATTTACTTTTTGCCAAGTAAATGTGTAATCTATCATATTTTTTCTGGAATTCTCCTTTTCCAGAAGGGTTTCTGATTATCCATGTCCAGAAACAGCAGTGTCTTTCAGAAAAAAAAGGAGTCTTTATGGAAAAGTGCAATATGACCAACCTGAACCAGAAGTGGCAGTGGACAGCAGATGACAGGCTCATCCATGTGAAGTCTGCGCAGTGCCTGAGCATCTCTACACGCTCTGCTCTGTCGTCTCGCAGCATCATCATTGATTGTCCCCGGGCAGTCAGGTGGAATTGCCATGAGGATGGGCTCCTGAAGGTGGCCAACAGCTCTCTTTTCCTCACAAAACAAGGTCAGAAGGTAATGGCCAAGCGGAGTAAAAAATACCTTCATACATGGATGCAGCTAAAAACCAGCGAGACAGGAAAACCTGTTTATGTAAATCTCTGCTCAAAGCAAGGTGAGTTATTCCTTCAAGAAAATATCCTGGGACTTTTGGTAATGAAAATGTCTCTGTTATGCTAACCCAAATGTGAAAAATTATGATATTTTATTCATACAGAAGAATGTTTTTCACAGTTGAAAAGAGTTTTGAGAACTATTACAGAACAGCTGAGATTAAGTGCTGTCTTTCTCACAAACGGTGGAGTTTTTAAGCCGCTTCGTATGTTCAGGATGTCTCTGCTTTTGTCTACTCCCAATCTTTGGATCAATGTGCTTATATGTCATCTCAGCTCACTATTATTTTGTCATTTCCTTTTTCCATTTCTAAACTATGGGTACTGATTCCTAGTTCTTTTCAAAAATGTGGATGCAAAGAAGTTCTTCTCCCCATTCATTTTATCATACAAATCCAGATTCAATCTGTCAAGAGCAAGAAGACATCTGAAAATCAAACACATGCACAATTATTTCTTTGATTAACCTAAATGTGTGATTAGAACAGTCATGGCTTACACATTTACATGTTTACTCAGTGTAACTTGACTTTTAGATGCCATATACATGAGAACACTCAAAATCCTGAGAATAATGAACAGAGTCGAAAGTCTCAGAAATTCTTGGAATAGTACCTCAAAATGCAAAGGTCTGTGCACATACCTGCAGACAGGTAGCAGTATATCTGTGTAGTTGTGGGTTTCCATATCCATGGCAAAATGGAAGGTACAGTGGTTTGAATATTGCTTGATAATGCTTTCTTCAATGTCCCATATATGTTAGAGATTAAAAAGGCAAAATCATTTGAAGTCCTGTGGGGTGCCTATGGCTTGTATATTCAAAGACACTATGAACAGTTCAGATGAGGTATACAGGTAGTGTTATTTCCTTTAGATAGCTGGATGGAGTGTGACCTAACAAAGTTAAAGTAACCTTGCACACTTTTCTTAATCATCATCAGAGGAGAAGCAATTTAAGACCAATAAGCACTATGACAATTGTCATGGGATATTAAAGCACCTTCTCATCTATTTACCGTGCTCAGTTCTTGATTTTCCTGAAATTCTCTCCATAGACAAGCCCATAAGTCCTTTCTAAAGTGTTACTTATTTTTGACAGCTCTGGGAAGCTCTGCTGAAAAATCAACAAACCATTATAATCCTCAATACCTAACTAAGAATTTTAGGAATATAAGAAGCTCATAAAGCGGAATTAGTGCAAAGAGATTAATTTTTCAAATAGTAGTAAGCACTGTGAGAACAATATCTAATGCCCCCAATTCTGGTCATGGCATCCATATGCCTGTCAAAATTTTCAATGCTGAATGTGTAAAATTAGTCTTCAAAGAACATCTATCTGCTTTCAGTACAAGCACTAGTGGATCAACGTAAAATAACATATTTGGTCTATATTTAGCTAAGATGGTAAAAATTGAATAAAACCTTTGGAGCTGAAATGGCTGTAAGGTTTTCTACTCCTGACTAAGACCACATTTTGTAATAATTTACCTTCTGTTTTCACAGTACTCATAAAAATAGTGATATTTTAGCATAGGACTACATCACTGAATTGCATCCCAAACATCAGCCCAGATAGAGTACAAACAACAAACCCAATAACTGCAACGACCTTTTATTCTGGACCTTACTCAAATATCAAACATGATTTTTGTGAGCCTGGGGAAAGTCTGAGCTTGGATTTGGATTTCAAATCAGCTATCTGAGATGTGTTTGGATTTACAGGTTTTGTAACAGTCCTGACCTAAATGACTGTTTATGGAAACCAGGATCAATTTGGGAATGCAGTTCATCTCTGCTCATTCAGAGGTAATTCCAAATTTAGCAGCAAACAGTTCTTCTCACACAAACTCATGTTTGAATTGGCCTCCAGCTGAAATAGCTAACATGAAGAATGGTCATAGGTATCAGTACCCCTTGAGAAAGTGAGGCTTTATTTCCCACCAAATTCATGAGGCCATTCTGGGCAGAGAGAGAAAAAATGTCTGTAATGCTAAAGCCTTCTTTTCACCAGCCCACTATTAGGTTCAGAACTTCTCTAAGCTCAGAAACCAGGAGAAGGAACAGGAATGGAAACAGGCAAGAGGAAAAGATGGGGCAGGTGAAGACGTTGAAGGCAGGATGACTGAAAAGAACAAAGACTGTTGCATGTAAATAATACTTGTGGAACAAATGTCCACCATTAATGCTGACATGCTAACACTGATGTCATTCCCGAGCTGCATAAGCAATTCTTACAAGCTTCTTTTGTTCTCAGTAGGTTAATTTCAATAAAATATCCAATTAAGAACAGATGCAATGCTATGTGGCACCTTGAATATTACCAGCAAACCTCAAAACCACTGCTGACCCAAAATTATTCACTAAGTAGAGAATTACTTCAAATGAGAAGCCACAAGGCCAAGCTGTATGCTGCAGTTATGCACTGAGCTCTAGAGACTGTCACACAGGCTGTAGAGAACTCTGGATGCAGAGGGTGACATGACCTGTTTTGTAATATGATGCTCTTCATCGTATTTCTCTTCTATCATATCATACATGTTAGGGACAACCCTAAAGCTGTGGATATTGAGACATTCAAAATGAGTAGCTGACTTTGTGGAGGATTTACTTACAGTTGTGTGCCAAGCACTGAAGAACCATAGTGGGATCTACAAAGATATAAAACACGTTGGACAAGGAATTCAAATAACAACTAGAACATCTTTCTATCTCTTGTTTGTTTCCAGCCTGAAATAGACAAAATACCAGATACCAGGTATGAGCTGAAGTCTTATCTGCCATCTGACATTCATGCTGTTCCTTCCCCCTTTTCTATCCTTGGTTCTTGTCCGGGGTCATTTCTTTCACATGAGCTTCTCACTTCCCCTTATCCTCCTTTCAGTTTAGCTGCTTCATAATCAGAACTTCAGATAATTAAGTTCACCTCCCACTGCTGATCCTTCCGTGGTTGAGATGGAGCACAGAAGAGACCAGAGCCGTGCACACTCCAAGCATGCTCTAAACCACTGGAGCAGCAGTAGCAACTGCAGAACATGGGAAGGGAAGACACATGTATCTTCTTGGGACTCTTGGGAAGGTGGAAAAGCACCAAAGGAAGGTGGCAGAAGCAGAGAAAAGGCAGTAACTCTTACCTATTTTTGAAATAATGTAAATTAAATATCTTTAGGCTTTAAGCTTTCCACACCTTTAGTGTTTGTAGATACTGCAATAATCCATCCATACGTTCACTACTGATTGTAATTTTTTCTGTGTGTAACTTTTACTAATTTCTTCAGGATAAATTAGAACAGTGATAAACAATATTTTCATTCCACCTTTAAGTTGACCCAAAACATTTTTCCTAAAATACATTCACTGAAATTAATTTCAATCTCTCCTACTTATTTTATAGGGTTGAAAATATAAGAGTTTGCTAACATCTATGTAAAGCCATGAAATATCAAAAATTACTTGCATCTTCTTTCTTTGGTCACAAAAATACATGGCTGACCACTTTTGCTGAGCTCCACCCGGACAAAGAGAGGCATCAATGCCAAATCCTTGGACATAATTACAAGACCTTGTACACAAACCACTAGCATACTGATAGAAGCTCAAAGATAAATGTGGATGTAGGTTTTCTAAAAAGAAAGGGAGAAATCTGCAGTGTAGCCTGGGTCTTTTGGTTTTGTAAATTTTCAAAGTAATGTAGAACAAAACCAGCTCAGCTACTTTCATAGGGAAAAAATGGAACAATAGGCAAAGCATCCCAGAGCAATCAGGCAAGTCCTGCTTTATGATTTCATCTTCTGCTAGTGCTAACAATTACACCAATTTCAAACAACTGTACTGGTATTTTTCATTATTACATTCTCTCCCTTTATTTTGTGTGGACCTTCATGTAGAAGCTGGAGTGGGTTTGAACTTCTAGGTGTCTAAATGTAGGTGTCTGAAGGAAGGGATTATTTCACTTATCTCAACAAAGTGCTTTTTGTCATTTGAGGTGCTCCATGATATTCTACCTGATCTCTGGCTGCCAGCCCAGAAAGACATAGGTCTCCCATAAGTGTTACGAGAGCCCTCGGTAGATGCCTCAGATGCCCTAGGGCAGTTCAGATTCTAGGTTTAGGCAACTGAACCAAGACCTAGGTGTCTACGCAATTCCTGAGTATCTGAGCTCTCTTCAGTATATGTGTAACCCATGGAGTTAATGGAGTCTAGATGCTCGTCCAGTGACCAAAAATCCACTTCAGGGTGAGCTGGAACTACCCATTGTGTCAGAAATAGGGCTGGTACAGCAATGGTGTTATCATCATGCTTATATGGATGTTCTGCTACCACTGATGCTGAAAGAACCTTTCAGTGGCTACTTCAGCATTTCAAAAACAAGAAAGTAAAAGAGCAGCTCAGAATTAGACTGGAGTTTGGAGACATTCAACCTCTCTGACGTAAGATACAAATAAGATACTAACTTCTACAACATTCAAATAAAGCAGGTAAAAATTTTCAAGCAGCACAGATTTTGCAAGTTTTAAAAGTCACATTGAATGGGAAAGAAATTACATTTAGTGGATTTTGTTCTTCTGTCAATACGCCTACATACAACAGAAATCAGATTTTTAATTTATTTACAAGTAGTTAGACAGCTAGAAAGAGAATCAATTTTGTCCTGCACATAAAGAGATCTTAAAGCAACCCCTTCTTGTTTCAAGCCTTGCAGTGAGTTAGATGCAGTCTTATGAAGTATTTTGTATCCTATACACTGAATACCTGATTCAATTATGTTTCACTAGCAGTTCAGCCTCAGTTTTCTGAAACTGCTCTAGTAGAGTAGGCAGATCAGTACAATGTGAGCTATTTCAGAAAGCTGCATTTTGCCAACTCAGCTAAGGCTGAAAGCACCACTGTAGGGTTCTCAATTCTTGACAACTAACCACTTTTTCTATTAATGCATGCATATGTATGGAAGTCCCTTCTTTGTAAGCAGCCTGCAGCTGTGTGGATGGATGTGGTTTGCAGTACACCCCGTGGATGAAATATGCACTTAGTCAGAACATCATCATTTCTCCTGGGTGTACTACTGATTATTATGATATTATGTTCACACACTGTATATCATGCAGCCACTAGTGATCAACATCAGTGTCAGTGCTGCTGTTCTGTTCCCAAGAACAGTTTTCTGACTGATTTCCAAAGAGGCTGCTGGAACAATGCTAAACACATCTGAAAAATACCACTGTTGAGATTTCTGGGTACTTCACTAATGTCCAGAAAGGAAGTGAGTTTTTTTCTGGTTAAAAATTTTGGAACTCAAGTTATGTAGAAATCTGCTAAATGGGCCTTATAATATGCAGTTTTCTTTTTTAAGTGCCTGCTACTGAAGGGCTATGAGGATCCTCATGCTAGGATCACAACAGTGGTTTTACTTAGAATATAAACGTGGATTCTGACTGTCTTAAAGTGGGTAACAGATATGAACCCCATTAGTCAGTCCACTGTAGGATATATGGAAAATACTGGTACATATATCTGAAGTTCCAGTATGGCAGAGTGCTATACACAAATCACTTCTATTCATAGGTTACAGATAACAGACTGTAACCAGTATTTTCTAGGGAAGATCCTTTAGCTGGAAACCCGGATTAGCCCAAAGCTTAACAAGAAAGGTTGGGTCATGCAGTGACCAAAAGCTTGTTCATGGGACCTCTGTGGGATGGTGGAACTTTTCTGAGGACCAAGTGTTTTGTTTCCGGGACAGTTGAGCTCTCCCCTCAGCTCCTGTGTGAGAAATGGATTTGTAGAGGATTCTCAAAGCCTGGCTGAAAGCTCACATCTTGTACATCTATATGCAAACTCTGAGATAAGGTATGCTGACTTAGAAAGGCCGTGAATAGAGAAGACATTGATGACAGAGAAATTGAACTGGAAACAAGTTTCAAACAATGGCCTTGCAGACAGACCAGATATTTTTGAGAATTAGAACTGTGAAAGATGCTTTGTAGCAAGACCACATGGAGTAAAATAATAGGTGATTGGTGTTAGAAGTATTAGCAGCATTGTGTGGCAAAAGCTGATAGGCCAAAACCCGCTTACAATCTATTGTTATTAGGAAATAGTCTGGCTTCTGATTTTGATGGCGTGAATTGTATCATCTGTACTGTCTCACCCTTCTCATGAGACTGAAAATGGAATAAAAGTCTTTAAAACACCTCTCAGGAGCCCAGTCTCTGGGTCAGAAAAATTATTTATCCGACACTCCTGCACCAAGAATGCCAGTTATTCCCTGGTTTCTGAGACCCATAAATGTCACTGGCAGCATCAGCTTGCCTTTTATGGAGGAGCAGCTTTCCTAAAGCACTATTGCACTGGAATGCTAATGCCTTCCTGCTGGAATCACTGCTATTTGTCTGTAAATTACGCTAAGAATTTTTTTTTAGTATGTTTTCACATTGGGTGTGTAAATATATATTTAGGAACTCAACCATGTGGCCTTTTTTGCTAAGTGATTGCTGACTGCAGATATACCCTTTTTTTGCTGTCTTTCTATCCGTAAGTTCTACTTCCTGCTGAACTCTGAGATATCTGAGAGGCATAGAGCTCTTTCCAAGTCCTTGGGGCTAGGATTTCTTGTTGCCTACCATAGACTTTCAGAGACCCCCAACTAACAGGAGATCTCCAGGAATAATGGCTGACATGGAATCTAGACTAAGTCTGGACTTGTGTCAGACTGGGTTTGTTGCAGCAGCTGATGACAGCTTGAGCACCAGGTTCCTGTCCTTCTGGTGGCAACCATGAAGGTATGTGACATGGGACCACAGCAGACTCTGCACCTCAGGCTCTCTACAGGGAGTTCTGCAAAGGTAGCAGCATGAAGATAATTGTGCAGAGTTGGATGAGACCTGAGGTTTTGATGAAACCTTTGCCCAAGTGTAAGAGAGAAGAATTAGATCTGTAGTACTGTTTTCACTGCCTTGATTTGGAAAAATATTTGCTCAACATTTTTTGTAATGTAATGGAGACTTCGAAGTTTTCTGTTTTATTTCCAGAGAAGCACAGTTAGATACAAAGGAACGAAAACATCTCCTCTGGATACCAACCCATTCCAGTAAACCACTACTTTTCAAAAAGCTCCAGAACCATGTACCAGGTGAATGCACTGTGCTGTCAAGCACAGCAAACACTTGCGTGGAAGGGTCTCCTACTAGGGTTTACAATCTCACATTTCTGTGCAAATCAGGGTGCTTCAAATTTCTTTATATTAACATGTTATCATATATATTTACACATATACAAAGAAATCTGATAATGTTGATTTTGTGGAAGCTCACCCACTGCTCCTTTGGGTAAGAGGTAATCACACATTTCTCAGCTAAGACATAACTGCACACCAAGTAATTGCATTTGAAAGCTTCTGCTGCAATTTAACCCAGTCACTACTTTGTTTTTAAAGGATTTGCAAGCTAAAATTGTTATAAATGGCAACCAGCCCAGTGGCTCAGCAGCAAAACAAGATTCTGTCATGCTGGAAACCCCAGTTCAAGGACAAACAAAGTGTCTTGGGCATCAAGCCAATACACACTAGATGTGTTACAGCAATGGCAGGGCAGCTTTTTGTGAGAAGGGGCCATTCAGTAATTCCAATAGTTGAGCTGAAATGTGATGCTACCAGATGTAGAGGCCACCACAGCTTGAACCCTGCCCTCACTGCTACAAAGAAAGGATATTAAATACATACCAAAGAGGAGGAAGAGCCATGAAAATGTGGAGGAAAAATGTGTAGTAAAATCTTTCCTGAGCTCTAATTGCAACTTTGGCTTTCTCTGAAGGATACGTGACTAAAAAGGCGAATCCACTGTCATACTTACAGATACTTCAGTTAAGTGATAGATCATTAGCTGAGCCTTGGGAAGGCAGCAGCCAGGGACTAGCATGGGGTCTGCATAGGACTGATTATAGAAAGCATGAGAAATGTTCATGTGGGCCCAAGGAACTTATGTTGAACACGTATGTTGAGAAAAAAATTATCTTGAAAAAATCATCTCAAAAAATTATACTGAACAAAGTCGTTTTAAACTTACACCAACAAAAGGCAGATGAGAATCTGGCCCATGCACTTAGAAAGGAGGGGAGAGGGTTGACAATACTGATACTGTCCACCATTTGATAGATAAAGCAAGTGGAAAAGTTGCATGTCAAAAACACTGTGCCCTTAACGACAAAGTACAACCTTTCTATTCCCTTCAGAATCACTGACAGACTATATTTAAAATGAATGGTATGAGTGTTCCAGGGACATTAATTTTTTTTCTGGTTGTATTTTACAGGTTTTGGTATTGATGCAAAAACATGTTTGAAAACAAAAAGCCTATAGAACTGACAGGTGCACTTAAACTACTTGAAAGTTGTATCAGCCACGTTTATTGAATCCAATGAATTGTTTATAAAAATGTAAAGCTGATTTTAATAATTTTCCTTTGTTTGTCTTAGATCTCCAAGATGCAGACACTTCTGTGTGGCGTACAAGAACTACATCCCCCTCTTCAAATACTGTTACTTCTAGGCCTGAAAATGTGTTGAAGAATAGCACAGAGATGTTCATCAGAAATGTGACTGAACGCTTCAGTAAAAATGCCATTGAAAACTTCTACTTTGACTTGAAATCTGCAGTAACAGAGAAAGCCTGGATTCCAACAACCACTCTTCAATACTCTAGCACTACAGAAGAGGTAAGACAGAAGAATTACTGATTTTTATTAAGCCTGCTCCACTCTGTGGAGCCTGCTAGCTATTACAAGTAGATGTTTTGTGGGCTTAAAAAAACCACAACCAAAACCTGAAAAAAACTAGCTACAGGACTAAGCTTTGTTCTTTCTTTGGTGGAATGCTGTGTTTTGATGTTCATGCTGACAGTGTCCTTTGCTAGAAGCATAGCTGCAGAAAAATTCTGCCTCTTCTATACAGCCCAATCCTGGTGTGCATCTTGCATTGGGAAAAATTCAAGGGAAATTAGGATATGTGAGAAGCAATGGAAAGCTCCTGGATGTGGCAGGACCCACAGGAGGTTGGGTATTTGCTCTCAGTGAGTCGGGCTCTGGTATTGTTTGTTGCATGATGTGAGGGTCCAGCTCTAATTACATGCTATGAATTACAGTATACAATGACCTTATTTACAGATAATTACATACATTGTTTACAGATCAAAGTAAGAGAAATCCAAATACTTTAACTGGCCTCAAAAGGAACCCTGGCCTTGGCCATGGTCAGCTTATCTACTGGCTGATAGGCAGAGTGGAAACACACAGACACTTTTTTGGTCTCTGCTCTGTCCAACCACAAACCGCCCTGGTGGAGGTGAATGGGGCTGCCAGCCCCAGCTGTAGAAGGAGCACATGGCAGGCCATTTGCTCCAAATCAATTTCCAGTCTTCCTTTTCTGCAAGACTAAGTTCGGTAATCTGAGAGCAAATCTGGAATCACTACTGGCGAAATGTGTATGGGCAGTTAGAACTAAAGCATGCAGGACATTATTGGTCACTGTATCACTATTACCACATAGCGGTTTAGAACTGAAAATCCTTAAATTCCCTGCGGCTTATCTTCCAGGAGAGCACAGTAGCCTCAATGTATTGGGGCAGACAAACATGTTTCAGTTACTATTGTGTGTTGAAGCAGATAAGACTAAGGAATGTGTTTTATGTTTGGGAAGGCTGTGGACAGTGTCAGGGTCCATAAACTTGATGGTTTATGGACCCCAACACTGGTGTTCTGATGCTGATGAGGGGAACGGACTGAGCCAAGGATGGATCCAGTGCACCCCATTCTACAACTGATGCAGTTCTTTTTAAATATGATCTTTCTGGCTCAGTGCACGCAGGCAGAGCTTTTTTCCTCATCCCTCTGTTCATTTGCATACCTTCTGCACAGAATACTTGTTCTTTCCAAATGGAAATGTCCTATAAAATCAGGTATTACTCAAACTGCGTCCAGCACTACTACTACATAATCCTACCAAAGCAAGAGAAATGGCACCATTTTAACAGAAACTACTGCTTCTTGTGTTTCTACCCCACTTCACCTCCTGAATCACATCATTTGCACTGAGCAAGCTGCTTAGGTCAAAACTTCCAAACCAGAATTCTGATGATAAGCTGTTTAAGCATATGTATTAAAAAAAAAATCCATAACAGCTTTCTTTTGTAGCCTCCAACTGGCTCTGGACATTTGAATCTAGATATACCAATTTAGACACACAAAATCTTTGGCCTCCATCTCTGTTTCCCAGTCTTCAGAATGGAGTTAAAAACATTTTTTTGTCAAACTTCAGGGATGTTTAAAGGATTAACTGGATTTAACACAATACCTTGAAAACATATAGACTAAGTGCCGAGTATTGTTGTGAGGAAGACAGTACCTTCTGTGAGCTGCATTTGCCCAGGCTGGGGCCTCTTGTTTGCAGAAGTAAAGCCATGATGTTATTTGGCTGTGCACATACCCATTTTGGGGAGGGGACAACAGTGACTTTTCAATTTAACAAAATCTTTGGGTTAGAGCTGCCTTGGATTTCAAGTAAAACTGCAGCTTGCACTTTGAATCCATGACAAAAGCTATGCAAAGCCCATTTCCTCTTGATTAGAGAGACAGAGAGGTTGGTGTTTAAAAAAAAAAAAAAAAGGTCAGGAAACCTTGGGAAAGCGCCTGAAAGGGGCTTTGGAGCCTGCTATTAGAGACATGTCCGGCAACTCCCAAAACTCACTTCCAGTTCTTTTTTCAGTTTAATTAGTTTCTTGGCTTTCCACACAGGTCAGTAAGTGTTAAGGGCTGTGTGACTGCTGATGTACTAAAAGCCCGTTTATTCAATACCAGTCTGGAAATAATTACTTGTGTTATGTTGGCTATTCTATATAAATATATTGCCACCAGTGAATGATGGACCCCTCATGCTTTATTCCAGTGCTAGCATAGGCATCTGTGTCAGACCCTACCAGCGTAGCAACTTTTGGTAGATAACATAGAAAAGGAAGTCTCAAAACCTGTAATAAAACAGTACTTTCCTACTAATAAAAAAAAGATTTTATTATAGCAAGAATAAGAGTAATAAAGTAGGAACTTCTGAATTATAAGCACTTCTGAGAAGCAGTAATGTAATTTTCCTCCACAAATTATCTTATGCTAGCTAGAAGAGACAAACAGGTATTTATTTGCAAAAGTCTTTAAGTTTTACTTGTGGTAGGTTCCACTTTTTTTCCTGAATTTTAGGTGTGCAGTGTTGATTATGCTTCTTTTTCCTTGTACTTACTACACCTACTTAAACAACTTACATCTAAATATCGAAATTATATCTTCCCTTCAGGTCATGGATGTTTTCAAAAATCCTTAGAATGTGAGCTCCTTTTCAGGAAAAGGCAGGTTAGCCTGAATATTTTAATTTTCAGAGAGGGTTTTGAAGTAATCCAAACATCCCAATAAGCTTTCAGATTTGCACTTCTCCAGTCCTGGAAAAGTATTGGTGTGGTTTATGCTGTTAAGCCCAAAAAAGCACAATCACCAAAAGAAGTTGTCACACTGTAAAACTCTCATCTTAAATGATTACAAGACACATATGTCATTTTAGTCCCAATTTAGGTCTAAGAAATGCACCTTGTGTTTCCCATCAATGGTGTAATTATCCCTGTGCTAGCTCTTTGGGGTTTGGTTCCTCCTTCTGTCTGAAGTATGTAAAACATCTCTTCCAAGGGAGATCTTTTTCTGTGATGGACTTGAGAATGGCATAGTAACCAACATAGGTTTATACTGTCACTTAAAACAATGATCATAAAGTTACTATCCTCACCTTTGCCAAGTACAGCACAATACTTTCAGTGCCGTGTCCCCAGAACCTGGCATGGAGCTCCACTGGGACAGATTAAGTTTTCTGTAGATGCAGGTAACACACTTGTGTGCTCAGACTTTTGTTTTCAGAACGGAAGAAGAAGAGCTAAATATTTTTCAGATATTTGTATCTTGTTTGACAGGCTGGTGGCCAGAAAAATCCTAGAGAAGCAGCTCTCCTAAAAGGCAGACTAATGTTTGTAAACATAGAACCTTTTTCTCCCTCAAAGAGGGCAAAAGTAATACAGAGATGGTGTTGAATTTGCTTGAGGTACTGCTTTTAAAAGTTAAAATCCCACACGCATAATGCAGTACAGAAAGATGCAAAAACATGCCATTCCCATTGAAGACAGTCAATGTCCATTTCCTTCCCTTACGTGCATCCCCAAATTCACTCTATGGCTGCTATTGTGTATTTGAATATCTGAAGATACAAACTGCTTCTGTCTGCAGTTCTTCTCTGTCTCTCCATATATACACTTATATCCAAGTTTTCAGAGGCTGAAATTTAAACAAGAAGGAAACAGATATGCATGACAGAAATGGAAAGTTTTCATTATGGCAATAGCCAACTTGGAGTTGCACGCAGCTTTATTGGTGCAGTCTGAAAACAGAGATACTTTCTTGCTTTCCATGTTGTGTGTAATTTTAGCTTGGGAGTTATTCAGGGGATGTGGGAAGGAATTGTTTCGAGGACACAAGTCAAAACAGAAAACAGAGACGACTTGGCTGCTTACAGAGAGACTGTGCTGCTGCAGGCAGGAGCTCAGTATTGGGCTCTGCTGGACTCCCCTGGATGCAAGACCTCTGGTTGCAGTGCCACATGGCCAGGGAGAGAATGGAGACCTTGGTGATCTATGGTTAACCCTTAAAAACATCATAGTTTGGGATGCGGGAGCTGGAGTGGTGGATTACTGATAGCTGAGGCCAAGAGGAGGGTGGGCCAGGAGGTGGGATGGCTGTGAAGGGTGGCAGGTGTGAGGAGAGCAGGTATGAGGAGAGCAAGGTGAGGTGGCCATGGAACGAAGCAAGCCTGAGGCGAGGTGGCCAAGAGGAGTGGCAGCCAGGCAGGAGAAGGAGCCACGGGAGGCAAGGCAGCCGCGAGAGGCAAGAGGCAAGGTGGGAATGAGGAAAGACCAGCATGAGACAAGGCAGCTGCGAGGTGGGGCAGAGGCAAGAAATTGTGAGGCGATGCAACCATGAGACAAGGCAAGGCAGCGCCACGTGAGGTGCAGCCAGCGTGAGACAAGAGTGCCCCCCCAACAACAGCGGCGCCGCTGAAGGGCCCCGAGCGCCGGGGGGAACGCTTGGGAAGACAAGACACAGGAGAAAACCGACATAAGGGGGAAGCAGCGAGGAAGGGAGGGAAGTCGAGAGGAAGGTGGGATCCTTAAGGAGAGAGGGGCGGCACCCTGGGGCCAGTCGCCTGTCGGGTGGGCGGCAAGTCCCGAGTCGCCCAGCTTCGCCCCCCGCAGCGAGACGCGAGGAAATCGCCTCTTGATTGCGGAAGTCGCCGGGAAGGGCTCCGGGAGAGTCAGCCCGGGTCAGAATGGCAGCGTGGGAAGCAGCGGCCGCCTCCCCCGCCTCCTCCGCTCCTCCTCAGCCGCGGGCGGGCAGCCCCCCCACCCCACGCCGGTGTCAGGGAGGCGGCTCGGCGGCCGGGGCAGCCCCAAGCGCATGCAGCAGGCGGGCGGCCCGGTACAGGGCTCGGAGCCCGGCGGGGAGCGGGGGCCCCCGGGGCCCGCCGCCGCCTCTTCGCTTCATCGGATCCCCCAACCCCGCCGTCCCTTCCCCTTTTCCCCTCCCCGAGAGGGTTTTTGGGGTTAAAAATTGTCGGCGATGCTCAGCTATGGAGCAGGATTCGCCCTGTGGACGGCGCTGGCCCTGACCAAGGTGAAAGGCCGGGAGGAGGGGGGCGGTGTAGGGTTGCCCCTCGCACGTCGCGGGCGAGCCTGGGGGACACGGGCAGGTTCGCCCCGCACCGGCACAGCGCGGGGACGGGGCTGGGGCTGAGCCTGGAGGTACTGGCGGGTCTCTCAGAGCTCTCCCCACTCTCCGCAGGCCGCGCCGGGGCAGGAGGCGGGATGCAGTGCCAAGCTGACGGAGCGGAGCGTCGCCGGGCAGAGTGTTCGGCTGCGCTGGGGCGCCGCGGGCCGCGCCTGCAACTTCAGCCTGAGCGGGCGCTCCGAGGACGGGGAGGCGGCCGGCTGCCAACCCGCCCCCGCGGACAACGGCACCTACGGCTGCACCCTGCGGGGCCTGGAGGCCGGGACCTGGTACCATCTGCGCATCGAGCCCCTCGCCGGCGGCGAGGCTCTCAACATCTCCCTGCAGACAGGTACGGGCGCGGGCACAGCAGGTGCGCGGGGAGGGACGCCGGGCTTTTCCTTTTCCTCCCCTTGCTTCGGCCGGCTCCAAGAGGAGGAGGAGAGCGATGCATTTACAGCTGCTGCAAGCGCACAGTGTTTGCTGAACATAGAAGCCCTGCGCTTGAGTTCTCTTTAGCCCACTGCCAGAAGTAACTACTGCTGTACAGCAGGTGCTGTGAGGATATTGTCAGAAAACTGTTTTATGTAGTAGTAGCCCATAACATCCTTTGTGCTCGTACAAACATATTGTCATAGTTCCTCAGTTGTCAGGTTTTTTACTCTGTTTAAAATGTAATGTATTTCGTAGCAGGTAAACCTTCTTTAAAGATTACTTACTGTTTCAGCCCATTTCCATACTTTTATTCTGTCTAACCAGAGTCTAAAAGTCAGAAAGTAAGGCTGAAACTTCCTTCTTATATGTTTTCCTTGGATATCACCAGTGGGGTGTTATGCTGTACAGTTGTGTGCGCAGCACTTACAGTGACACATCCATGACTGGCTGTAAAAATGGTCCAGCAGCCTGACAGAGGGCTGCCAAGGAAAGCCCCCTTTCTGCATTCGTGTTTGGGTGGGCATGTGAACAGTACAGCTGTGAAGCAATGGACAACATTGAATGACAACAGCTGCAGTGACACAGCTGGCCTGTTTCTACCTGTATTTGTGCTTTTTTGAAGATAATAAAATATAATATTGTTCAACCTCTTAGAGGTTCAAGACCCCAAACAGAGATGTCTTAAATAAATTCCAACATTAAATGCCTCTCTGATCTCCAAAGGTGTTAGTTTCAGAGAGGTACTTAATACTAGTATTGAAGATTACAGCAGCCAAATAATTCAAAGTTACCTGTTCAGAGGTGTCGCTTTCTGTCAGAGCCTTTTTCCTGCATTAACCATACAAATGCACCAAATCCTCTCCATTAATTTGCTGTGGTAACTCAAGTTTAAAAAAATCCATTGACAAGTCTGCTGGTGTCATAGCTATACACTAAGCACAAGTCATGTCAGTTGGTAAAAATGAGTAATAGTTTCTATGCTGACTGATTTAAATTAGTTGTGCATCATTCTGATTGTTTTTAATATTAATAGTGATTACTTGTAGTGTGACAATTGAAACAACAGATCAACCATTATCAGAGAGACAGGTATAAAGCACCATCATTTCTGTAAAGTTCTGTTATTGAACAGAACTTTACTTCTACTTGCGTAGAAGTAGAGAAGATACCACTTTAGAGCACATTTCGGTTAATGCATAACCATTAACACAGGAGCTTGTATATGCCATTTATGAGTTTTATCACTAAATAGATTTTTCAAGGCTGTAAGATGAAAGTAATTGGAAGCAGCTGATCATTAGAATCATATTAGCTGACATCAAAGGGAAAATCTGATTAAAGTTTCAGTTGAAATACTTAAAATTGGTATGCCATAGTTGAACTGATGTTTACATTTGGATTTTGGATAGCAGAGATCAGTCAAAAGCATGAAATGAGAATAGAGGAGCCATGAATGTTTCCTGCAAAGAGCTACTCAGATTGCTTTGTGGTTCCTTGTTTTCCTTGAGTTTAATTGCTTGATGGTATTCAAAATACACAATTAGCCCCAAAATTTGTCTTTTTTTTTTTTTTTCTAAAGAATTTTTCTAAATTATGCCTGTGAACAACCCATGTTGTATTGTCCATACTAAGCTTTTCAATGCAGAATGAAGGAGGATTATTCCTCTTATGTTTCCAGCAGGGGCAGCATTTCATACCAGTTTCATGGAAGCTCTTTTTCACCTGTTTCTTTGTAACTTGATGACAGTAGTTTTAGTTTCCTATCTACTGAGCCTGAGTGTCCATAGGCATGCATTCCTGGAAATTGTCCTGTGAATATGGAAGTATAAGCAGTCTTTCCAGCCATATTGTAAACAAATTTTCCACCAATTTCAGTGGTAGTGGAATTGAGCTATCATGGGCCATCTAAAACCATGATGTCTGACCTTGGTAGTCAGTTAGGTTCCCTTTCTGAGCTCTTTTTTAAAGGAGGATGAGATAAGCTGTCCATTGAAGGTGCTTTCTCCACTGACTGTCAAAGGAGGCTAGGTTAGACCAGGAAGCTGAAGTTGGTTGAAGTGAAAGGAATCCCATCTCATGTATATTTTTGCAAAATGATGTTTGAATATCTGTATCATCTTGATGCAATAAATACAGATGAGAAAGTGTGAGAAAGTTGCAGGTTTGTTTATATATGTAGTTCAGAAACCAGCTTTTTGCTCATATTGAATCCTGTAAAAATTTTCATGTGGCAGTTCTGAGTTTAGTTTTCGTCAAGTTTCTTATACAAAGTACTTGAGTAGCTAAGCACATAAAATCCAAAACTTTTGGTTAAATTTTAAGTATGATCTTTTCTGACTAGGGGCTCATGATGAAAGCAATGAATAATGCATGCCACAGTTGCAGTGGTAATGTAAAAGCTTGGAGAGGACCATATTGGCCTTTTGAGAATATATAATGTCACATTAAAATCATGGTCTATGTTTTTTGCAAGTTTGATAGTCCAATAGAATAATTGTACAGCTTGCCAAGATTCCATAAACTCCCAAATAACACCAGATTCACCCTTGTGAATCTTTTCATAGAGAAACAGCTTCTATTTTACTTATGGATACATAGATCTAAAGTCTAATAATGTGTGGAATAGTGGTACAAGAATCCACACTAGTCCTCTAAAGTGACTCTCTTTACTCAAGAAGTTTTGGTCTGTGGGTTGTCGATTTCAAACAGGAATTTAATCCCGTAGAGCAGAAGTAAAATAGGTCATCCAAAATGATGGAAAATGCAGTCACATATGCACTTCAAAAGCTATGGATACATAGATGTGGAAACATACACAGTGGGGACATTTGTGCTATTTCGGTAGAATAGGAAAGAAAGAAAAAGCTGACAACACCATTTATCAGTTCCGAGCTACAGAAAAATTTTCCACTGCAAAACTGGGGTTACAGATGTTAGTAGGCACAAGTCTGCATATTCGCTTCATATTAATATTTACAATTTGTTAGGGTTTGTCTAAAATACATATATATATATACATGAAATAGCACATAAAACCATACTACTAGTCAGCATGCTGCTGACATTGTAAAGCTGGGATATGCACCTGTCAGGCCTTTCATGTTATATTCTTTGTTTTCTCAGTAAAACTGTTTCTGTGTTTATGAACTGATATATGGCAAAAGATGGTAGGATTTTGTCTTTCCCAATTTTAAGTAAGATACATTTTAAGTTCTCAAATCTCCAAATGTCTGTGCACCAGTATAACTATTTCAATTAATGACTACCTCTAGTTAAAAACAGTAGTATATGAATAGATCCTAAATTACAGTTAAATTTATAAATTTCAATACTGAATTGAAAATCAGATTTGAGATACTGGTCTAGAGAGCCATGAAAAACACTTTGGCAATTACCCCACTTTCAACTGTGTCTTCTAAAATAGATTTATAAATGCCATTTTCAAAATCATTGTCTACAAAAATATTGCGGTGCTATATTATGTTGCTGCCTAATCCAAGCCTGCTGTACTGAGAGAAATAACAGGTAAATAAATTTTGTTAGAAAATCCATTAAATATTTGAATGAAAAGAAGATAGAATTTTATCTGCTAAGACACAGACTGTTAGAGTGTTTTTTCATTGTAATATGTAACTCTCTAAATGCCAGAAGCCTACCCTGGCCATGTGTTCACTCCTGTAAATTTCAAATCGTTTGGGACAAATTTGATTTATTAGTCATCTGTAGGAACAACATGTGACATGGCTCTAACTATAGGCTGTATAATCCTATAATCTGTAATTATCTAATGGTTATGATCATCATTTCAAAGGCAGAGTACAAGAAGAAAATAAATAACCATAATAAATAAAGTTCTCTAAGTTGAATATCGTCCCAAAGAAATGGATATTTCTATTTAATAAAGACAATGAAATCAACCCTCTCTACTTAACCTTCAGAAAGTCCTTTTGAAGTAGGTTACTGTCTTATGAAGAGGGAAAGCAAGGAAAAAATGAATAATATGGTAGGAAGATGACTGGCATTGGCAGGAATTCCCAGTTAGTAAGTCCTGGGCTCATATCGCCATGTTGGTTTTTTTCCTTCTGCATAAGGCAGGTGTGTTTCTGTGATTACAGGCTCTATCTGGGAGTCATGTCACTGAAGTTTGACATAGCTATATCTATAAATTGGATCTGCAGCAGCTGTGCACACAAAGCATAGCCTCTTTTCCAAAAGTGAAAATGGAGTTGCAATATAATTCAAAGACTGTTAAGTCTTCTGGAAGATGCCTTTGTAGACCAGGGGACATTAATTCATGTAGTGTCAGATGGTATAAAAATATCTTGATGAAAATATTTTATTTCTGTGACATATCAGTGTTGTATTGTTGCCAATAGAGACTTGTATAACAATGTAAATGGTTTTTTAAGTGTTTGTTTCCATCCAGGGCTCTTTCAGCCCAGGCACTTCCCAGTCTCATTGTTCCTTTGTTCTAGCGGATGTACAAAGCACTGAGTGTTTTGTTTTCTGGACCAGATAGATTAGATAAAGTCTGAATTTCTGAACTTCACCTTCTAGGCACGCAACTTTCTTCGTTGCTCATGCACCTTAGAAGACAGATTACTCAGGACAGTATAAATGCTTCTAAAAATGCAGATATCTTCTTTTGTCAAATTTGGCAAATAATACAGATGACAATGATGATTAGTTTTGCAGGACTAATGAACAGTCGACCTTATCCTAACTTAGTCAGAAAGAGGGTTAAACTTTTTGACAGTTATCATGACTGTTCTCTCAATGTCAGTCAAATTAAAACTTTTTCAGCTGGCTGTGCATCTGACCATATATAGTGCTGGAACTTCCAAAGTCTGACCTTTCATATTAGAACAATTGCCTTCAAGGAACAAGATTATACCCACACTATTCACTTTTGCCAACATAATAGTCTTTAGTGGCTTAGTACATATTATAGGTGGAGCTGGTAGTCAAGCCTATTGTTAAGATTTCCTGACACTTTTCATTAAAACCTCCTGTTTCAGTTGCTGTAACTGGGTGAAGTTTTAACTATTTGGCCTGAACTTTGATGTGCTTGGTCTTTGAATTGATTTTTAATATTACCTTTTTCTTTTTCAGATTTAAGCAGACTTAGTTTGGCCTTTAAGAAAGCAGTCAAGAAAAGATAGTTAATTTTATTGATTGATTTTATAAATCAATTTCTTTAATTTTCATCTCTTTTTGTGAACAGCACTAACATCTTTGTGGTCCAAAGGAAGAATTTGAATTCAAGCAGAGACATTGGTTCAGAAGGACACAGAATTTTACAGAGTCACAGAAAGGTTGAAGTTGGAGGGGACCTATGGAGTTCATTTTGTCCAAGCCCCCTGCTCAAGCAGGACCACCTGGATCTGGTTGCACAGGACCATGTCCAATCAGTTTTTGAATGTTTCCAAGGAAGGAGATACTTCCGTGACATTCTTAATGTATTTGATTGACAAACTATACCACCAAAACTTGGCACTACTCTGTTCTCAGCAGAGCTTTGTAGGAAGTGATTAAACCTTCCACACCACCCGGAATTCGAAGAAAAAGCAGCTTAAAGGCTCCTAAGGCCCCCTACTTATGTATTTGTAGGTGGGGGATAGGTTCAACTTCATCCTTTCAGCCTTTACATTACATTTTTTAATCATGTGATTGACACTTTTCCATCTCCTTTGTCCAGGGAACCAAGCAGCAATGACTGCATTGGAAAAACAGTCTTGTTCTTCTGTGTTTGAAGTACTGTTCATACAGAGACCACAGTTCTCAGCCTGGATGCATCTTAAACTCCTGGTCTGATGCTAGGAAAGGGTAGCACAGAGTGTACTGTGGTGGTAGGGATATTTATTCCTATATTGTTGGGAAACTTTAACGTCTCAACTTATGAAGGCTTGATTTCAACTGCTTTCGGTTGTTTCATGATACCTTCTTAATAAGTATTTGTTTAACCTTATTGGAAGACATCAACGTCAATATCTTAGTACATCAACACTTAAGACATTTTGTGTGGTTTGCATGAAGTCTTGTGAATGATGAAATACACCTGGAGAATAAAAGCAACCAGGTTGTTTAGGTTTGGTCAGTTTGCCTTTCCTTTAGAGTGTATCTCATTTCGCAAGTGGTTTTACTGGAGAGCTTCTTAATAAACAACATAATGAATGTTGAGAATTTCAGAGAAGTAATCCCAATATTAGTTCCCTAGGGTATATCCAATGTACTGTTTGGGGTTTTTTTAAATTTATATGAACAGTACTACAACAGAACAGAAGCATATGCTATCAGAATCTGTTTGAAGTCATTGAAGCTAATACAAAAAACAAAAGATCATTGCCCTTAAAATTGTATAAATGCTCATGCCCAGAACTGATAAAGTGTTCAGGGTGAGTACTAGGAAATGAAAGCTGTTGCTGCCATCTATAAAGCTACATTGCACTGAAGCACTGAGTACAATTTGCTGGGTTTACATGTTTGCTGTTTCTTATTAAAGTTGTTACAGTTTTACTACCAGCAAAGTTCCAAGCTTGCAATATACATCCACAGTGGAAGTGTTTTGCTACGTGTAAGTCTGTGTGAGTGGGTGTGTATAAAAGTGAGTGTATATAAAAGTAATATTTCTGAATTCTGCAAGACCCTCTTGTAGACTGGCTTCAATGCACAGTATTTATAAATAGAAAGAAAAAAGGTTTTGAAAAGTATTGGAAGCATGATGTTGGTAGAATTTTGGAAGATTTTTTGTGCTGCTGTGTAAAATTTCAGACAGACCCGAAGCAAGAAATGGTTTGTGTTTTCTGGTTTGTTTTTTTCCCTAACTGCAGATCCCTTACCACCATCTCGTTTGGAAATTAATAAGGAAAAAACTACACTCACAAGCTTGCAGGTTCAATGGAATCCGTCCTCAGGAAAGGTGGACATGTACAACCTAGTATTATTTGATCGTGATAATAAAAAGATACAAGAGGTCTCTGTCCCAGGAAGAGTTTCAAAAACAGAAAATACATTTTCCGGTCTCATTCCTGGGAATAAATACAACATTGTCCTCAGTGCCATTGCTGGAAATAAGACTACCCCAGAACTTCACATAAGTGGATCCACTGGTAGGACTTCTTTTCCTGTAGTTCATTTAAGTAAAAGCACTTACAGCATTCTGCACTTCTGCATTTTGAAATTAGCAAATGAGTATAATTCTTCTACATGGCTATATATATACATATGTGCATATATAGATATATATTTATATAAGTATCTATTGATTATAAGTAGAAATAAAATATTAATCTCTGACTGATGTAAAGAATAGTTTGCTAAGAATGGAGTCTCATTTTTATTGTGTATTTGGGTTGGGTTTTCAGTAACCCTAAAGAAAACCAACATATTCCAAGAGTAAATCTATTCAAAATTGCTGAAATCATGGAGATAACCATTAGGCCTTAAGCATGTCTTCTTTTTATACCAACAGTGCCATCTCCTGTGAAAAATATTCAGGTCAGTGTCAAGACAGACACTATCCATGTTTCGTGGTCTTCTGGCTCTGGACATGTGGATCATTACAGGCTGCTGTTACTGGATAATCATGTACCAGTTCATGAGATTCACCAGGAAGGTTCTCTGACCTCCTACACTTTTTCAGGACTTACAGCCGGCCACCTGTATAACCTCTCTATCATAACCCAGGCTGCAGGATTGGAGAGCAGCAGTTTTCAAACAGTCAGGACAGGTATGATTTCAGAATTCATCACAACAAAACAAGAAGCTAAGGCCATAACCTAATAGTATTATAGGACATATTTCAGAATAATAAGTGATTCGTGTTCCAAGTTAGAGACACCATAAGCTTATTTAATTCCCTAAGTTACCACTGCAACAAACTTAGAGGCTAAAATGAAAGTAGAAAAAGTGTGAGAGGGAAGTGGAAAAAAATGTAAAGTAGGTTAAGAACTTTAAAATTAAATGGTGGTTTGGATTGTTTGGGTTTTTTGTTTGCCTAGTTGGTTGGTTTGATATGAATTTTTGTGAATTGTCGGGATTCATTTCTTTTCACGAAGAGATATTAATTCACAGAATTAGAGTTTTAGAAATTATTTCTTTTCAGGAACATTTGTCAGGCTGGAGTTCTGTGGTCATAGAGACAATGATAAGATGACATCCTACTAGAGTCCAATGGTTAAAACACTTATGTAGGCAAAAAAGGTCATGCCTTCGCTCTCCTTAATTTCTGGGAAGAGTAAGATGCAATTTCTTCTACAGAAATCTTATCATGTAAACATAATGTAATGTTAAGTGAAAATATTGTCATGTCTAGGGAGCACAGATGAGTGCTGGTTTCTGGGCTGTTTGGGAGATTATACTAATTTCATTTTGTTTCTTCAGAAATTTTTATTTCTTTCTGTTGTGGGGTGAAAAAATTTTAAATCTCACAGGTATTCTTACAGCATAAAAGCATTCCATATAGCTTGCAGCATGGTCCTACATTTCAGTACTTTCTGTGCCCCAGGCCTGAGAAATTAAGATATTGCAGGTGGCTATGCTTTTCTTTCAGTGGAACATTTGAATAAAGTAGTCTTATTCGAATCCCTTTTACACTGGTGTAAATCAGGCATAGCTGCAGTAATGCTGTAATGTTTACCAAAATGTATGCAGGCATCCCTTGTTCTTAGGAGCACATGCATGATGGGGTTTATGGTCAAAATTATGGGTGATTACAGACACAGCTAAAAGATTTTCTGTTCCCTGAAAAAAGAGTGGACGTCATAAGACGTGTCATTCTCAGAAGTGCAATGTCTTACACAGGGCAGGGTTCAGTTGCACTGTGACCAGACTTTGCCCTTTCACTGTTCAGGCAAAATCATTCATACTCCATCTCATATAACTATTTAAAATCAAAACTTAACTATGGGAGTTTGGGAGGCAGCAGGTCTTACATGTTTGGTGGTGGATGTATTTTATTCTCTTTCTTATTTTCCTTTTTCAGCCCCAGCTGAAGTCTTAGATTTGATGGTGACTAACGATGGCAGCTTAGATGCTTTAAAAGTTAAGTGGAGAAGACCTTCGGGAAACCTCAATTTCTATAATATCACTCTGTCTCATCTTGGATCAGTTAAAGAAGTCAAAACTGTGCAGCCACCAGTCACAGAGATGCAGTTTGACAAGCTAACTCCAGGACGTCTTTATCAGGTTACTGTCCGCACAATCAGTGGTGAACTGTTCACCGATCGGATGGCAGCTGGCAGGACCTGTAAGTCATCTGCTTCACTAAGAACATTGTAACTAATGCTACTTTTGCCTACACTGCCGTTGTAGGAAATCATTGTAAGAGACCAAGTGATTTGTATTCCAGGCAAGTGAGATTAAGAGTACAATACTGTTTCAGCAATACCCCCTGCTGGCTCTCTGGCAACAGTTAATCTGACAGCCAAAAGCAGCTGCAGCATATCTTGTGAGCAGGCAACAGTTGTGAATTTTTGTTGAACCTTATAGTTGAGTGAGTCTGCTACAAAGCTGTTGCATACTATTGCAGTTCCAACCAATTTTGTTATCTTGAATTCAGCTCAGCATACTACATAAACTGAGTTACACTATGGGGAAGTATGCATGTAGTCAAATTATTAACAGTTTTTAAAGTAATTTTGCAAGGTGTAGTCTTATTCCTTCTTCCAGACACAAATCTACAAACCAGAAAAGATTATGTCTCAGATTTCTTTATTATAAACAGCATGGATTAACAAAGGCATGTGGCAGCTGGGATAGAGCTGGGTTATGAGTTTTTTATCTTCTTTCAGAAGTAATAATTTTCCTTCAGGTATCGCTTGTATGAGTTCTGAACCTGAAAAATCCTGCATAAGTCTCCCACAGCACTGCTGGCCCTAAAGGTGTGTCATCTTTTCCATAGCAGCCTAGCCTGAGCAAAAGTTAGATGGTAAAAAATGTCTAACTCAGTGAAGCATGCATACATAAATTTCTAGTAGACTAAGAGCCAAAGGGTGGAAAATGTGTGTGTAAGAGAGCAGAGTATTTATTCTAGAAAATATTTCTTGTCAGCAACTAAACATCCCATGTGAAAGTCACATCCTTGACATACCTAGCTGATACCTCATTTTCAGTGCAGGCTGGAAGAGCCCTAGAAGTCTTTCATGTCCAGAAAGCACAAGGCTGGACTGGTTTATATGCATGTCTGTTTTGTTTGTTTAGCCTATCATTAAAGTCCTTTAAGATTATCATTTCAGTCTAAAGGGAGAACTTCAGGCCCTCACTCAACACCACTGATCTCCAGCTTTGTGACCTAGACCCAGTGCTTTCAAAGTTGGGGATTAGAAGTCCTATTTCCAAGGATGCCGATAATATGCAATTCCTTCCTTTACCATAGACATCAAGAGCTTTGAAAACAGTCACTTCAGCACAAGCTCTGTGGAGTAAAGATGAATTTGTAAGTCCAGACTGTCAGGTCTACAGATGCTGAAGGGATTAGACTATTAGGGTCGCTCTGTAACTCACAGAGACAGCCAGGTGTCCAAGAACATAATACACATTGCTGTGGATTGAAAGGGTGCCTACAGCAGCAGAACCAGCCAAGAAATGTTGTGGTGAGAAATAGACATCTCAGAGACTGAAACTTGAAGGTGTAATGATGTCTAGCCAGCCTGACAAAGCTGAACTTTATTATGATGTAGGTTCATCTGTGCTTCCTAACAATACACTGGGTGCTTTTATCCACTCACTCAGAAGTTGAAACACATTTCCCATATTCACTGGCATATGGGAGTTCTAGGTCTGATACCCAGCTGGAAGTGAAACCAGTGAGTATTTTGTGATGCTGTTAGAGAGGTTTCAATCCTTTCAATCCTGTGCTAGATACTGAGCAATTAAATATTAACTGACGGTGCGGACCGGGGTAGCCCGGCTAGCTCTGTTTCCCCGGTCCCGTGGTCAGGAGTCTCACCCTCAGACTGCAGGCAGTCCGAGAGAGGGTGGAAAGCAGAGAGGCTCTCTGCTCTTTAGGGTCCCTGGTTCCTCAGCGTCGAGGTTTGAAGTAAAGGTCAAAGAAGGCTCTATGGCAGTGATGTTTATTCTTCTGAGAGGGGTGCCAAAGAGGGGGCAGGACCCTGATCCCCAAGCTTTTAAACTGAATGATAACAGGGGTTGTTACTATTAGGGGATTGGACCCCTGGCTGATGGTCCAGGGATGGGGTCAGGGAGGTTTTACAATGGGACAGGGGGTGGACAACCAGAGACAGACTAAATCCATTAGAGAAGGGTAACAGAACAAACCACTGGGAAAAACACTTTAACAAAACTTAACATGCATTTAACTAAGCTAGATAAAAACATGATGCTAGCTAGCCTTGTAGTTTACAGTTAATGCTTGTGGATGGTCTCAGGGCTCCAATGCTGATATCTGAGTATCTTAATACGAAGCTTACAGGTATCCTGTCCTAAGGGTCTGCATCTGTCTTCTAGTCACTGCTTGGTCTGGCTAATATTTAATTATTCCATGAAAATCAGAAAAGCTTCAGTGATGTGAAGCTTTTCTGATATTCATGGAATAATTCAATATTAGTGACCTGCAGGAATATAGGGTAAGAAGCTTAGGCATGTAAATTCAGGATCCTTGAAGGACAGGACAGGAAAAAATGGATGCTTTAATGGACCACTGTCTTAACCACGGTGCCTTATACAGCTGGGAGGAATTAGGGCATACAAGGTGGAAGAAGCTGTTTCTGTGAAGGAAGCCATTAAACTTTGCATTTCTGCTGCTGATAACAGAATTGGGCTGAGAGAGACTGAGATTTCAACCTAAGCAGTGAAAAATTGATTGGCAGTTTCTAAGTGAGCTTAAGTGCAGGAAACAACAGGGAACCTGACTGGAAACTGCAAGATGTGTCTGAGAAGTATATAAGGGAGATTTTGCCTGCCCTAAGAGGAGTTGCCCATTTCTGATGTCAGAAACCAGCAGGAAAATAAGTGAGTGGTTTGTGTGGGAAAGAGTAAAAATTGTCTTTAAAATGAAAGCCAACCTTTCCAACAAGATAACTCATGTTGCTCTAGCTGGTCCAAGCACTTGTACAGTAGCTGTGCTGCGAGACAGGTTTTGCCAGTACATTTAGATCTCACCAGAAATAACCCACTTCAGAATTGCTTTTTGCCTTCTCTTTCTCCAGTTCCCCAGAAAGTTTTGGAGCTGCAGGCGGGTGCTAGTGGCTGGCTTCGGTCTCTGCGAGTGACCTGGGTGCCCCCTGCGGGAGATTGGGAGAGGTACCACCTGCTCCTGTGGAACCGCTCAGCCCTGGTGCTCAACACCACCCTCGAGAAGGACGCTACCGAGTACCTCATCCGTGATGCGGGCCTCATCTCAGGGAGGGAGTATGGTGTAGAAGTCATTGTGGAGAGCGGCGATTTGCAGAGCAAGACGAGTTGCATGGGGAGAACAGGTCAGCATGCTCGTCCAGGCACTGTGAGAGTGCAAGGAGTTCAGCTCTGTGAAAAATGAAAGAGTACTTGGGAATCAACAAATTAATTTCACTATTAATGCAGTAAAAAGGACCTCCCTTGTAAACTACAGAAATAATTTTAGCAGTTCTGTGAAAACTTGAGGGATTACTTTTGTAGTAAATGTTTTGTTAGTGAAAGCTATGGGAACTATATCATGATTCTGTCATGACTCAGGTGTTACATTATGTGTTCATTTCACTGCTATATTTTGTAGCTGATTGTAGGGCAACCTATAAGTGTCTTAAAGAAAGCACTATAGACCTTCCTGTATTGTTCATCAGTATGTTTCATTGCCAGTCTGTGTAAAGAATATTAACCATGTGCCTAAGGTGTATCTTAGTATGGCTGTCCTATAATATCCCAGTTCTTGTTTTTGTGCTCCATAAAGAAAATGGGTTAGTCTGTTCAAGTCTGTGTTTCCAAAGGAAATCCATATACACTGCAGGGACATGAGTGGAATTCTTGGGCAGTGTGTTAGTCAAAGCCACATCTGATTTACTTCAAACTTAAAAAATAATTCCTATATAATTGTTAGAATTTCTGCTCAGTGAATGCAGAATAAGTGCAATTCAGAGGAAAGGAAGACTTGCAGTAGGAGTAACAGGCAAGGCTCAAGTCTAACCGTTATGTCACTGAAGAATGTATGGTAGGACAGGGCCATTCTACTGTATCCTCACTCTTCCTGGGGCCTACCTTTTTTACTATACCCTTACCTGCCATTTCCTGAGGACTTAATTTTGTTAATTTTGCACAACAGCAAGACCAAGCCACCAAACTGCAGCTTTCTCAGACTTGTAGCAAACTTGATCAGAGCCAGATACATTCTCATCTTCCTTACTTTGACATATGTTGCAAGTACTTTAAGTTTATGGTGTTACTTTTAATTGACTCAGCTAAGTGATTAATAGTTGGACCCAATGATTTCAGAGGTATTTTCAAACCTAAGTCTATGATTCTGTGATTAGAACATGGTCCATTAAATAATAACCAGTGGTGGGTTATCATGACTGTGTTTGACCCACAGTGAGGTGCATAATGTGTCTATTATGAAGTATAGGTATTAGGCCCTGTTGTGACTCAGTTTTCTCTTACATTAACCCACAGACTTGGAAAGTGACTTGTATTTCAATGTGACAGGGACAAAATCAGATCAGGGACTATATTAGGCAAGACATGCTTGCTGGGTATGCAGGCACACACACGCATGAACACATATATATTCACTGATTGAATTCTTTATTTTATGCCACTGTAAGTTTCAAGTGTCTCTCAACTTGACTGAGGTATAAACTAATGCAAAATCAATGTCACTCTGACCCTATAATTTTCATCCTTGTGTGTTAGAAGTACGTTGGTGTAGATCTGATTTATGGTACAAATGTCTTATATCCCTGTTCAGCACTCAGAGTTCAACAGGAAGTTTGCTGACTTCCTTGCATTTCCATTTGCACTAAAATAGATGTTCTGATGTAAGTTTAAACCTAAGCATTACAGCTATAGTGCATTGCTGCTAGCAGTCCTTTCTGGAAGAGGGGAACAAATACTAGATTTGTAACAAGGGCTTCCTAGAGAAAGGTAAAGAATCTCCTCTTGATTGCAGATACTCTGCTGCTGTTACATTTCTGTTGTACAGAACACATTTCTTAAAACAGCTTGAGATAGGGCATGTGTGCTCACCACACAGTCCTGTTGTTTTTGTGATATCTGTGTACTTTTCCAGCTCCTGAGCCTGTTCTCCAGCTCCGTGTGAAGCATGCCAATGAATCTTCACTTAGTGTCATGTGGATGACCCCTGTTGCAGAATGGGACAGCTATGTGGTTTCCCTGGGAGCCAGTGATCTTACTATTGTAAAAAAAGGACTTGCAAAAGAAGCTAAGGAATTCACTTTCACTGACTTGGTACCTGGACGGAAATATACAGCTACCATCACTACCATTAGTGGGACTTTAAGCAACTGGTCTTCAGTAGAAGGAAGAACAGGTATCATCTTGTCAAACTGTTTTAATCTTTACTTCTGTTACCCATTAACTTCTTTTTTTTTGCTGTGTAGTGAACTGAATTAACTTGGTGCCTAAATTTCAAAAGTCTTGATCTTATGTTTGTTTCCTCAGTAAAAAAGTTACATATCTGAGTCTCTCATTTCTGACTGTCAGTTATCTTGCTGTATTTATTTAAGATTTTTGGGAAATAGATGTGTAATTCCTGGCAAAACAGTTTTCTGAAATATTATGTCACATCTAATCAATCTACATTAGCACAAGATTCCATATAAGAAGAACCATTTTCACTGTGTATTTTCAGGAGAGTCAATTCCCTCATACAAAGCATTCATTATGTGGGAAGAAGAGAAACATCACCACACAGGAAAATGTTACTTTAGGGGGAACGTTCCAAAGTTGACAGACACAAAACATATGTGACCTTGAAGATGTATTTTGAATCTTTTTGCTCTTCTGATTCCAAAATATGTATTTGTTACTGAGGGTGATGACTGTCACAAGGAAGGTCCCATTCTCACCCCCTTCAGGGTGCTAATTTTATGCACACGTGAAAGTTTTAAACTGTACAGGTTGCTTTACTCTGCATAAGCACTAACTTAAGCATTCTCCAGTGCAAGCAAAGTTTTAAAATGTAGCTCTGGCCTTGCACAGCACAGGGAAAAACAAGCTGCTTGTGTCTGAATCTAAACATGCCTAGGGTTGATGGTGGTCCTTACTTAAATTTTACACCTCCTTCCAAGGCCTGAGAAGTTTAGCTTATACTTGATTTTTTTCTGTTAGGTTATTAGATAGCTGAAATTTCACTTCCATCTGATTTACACCCCTTTAGGGGACCTATTCAGGCATAAAGGGCTCACTTCACTAGTATGAGTCAGTGCTTGAAAACACGTCAGGGACAGATTGTGTGTCAATATTACGTTCAAAGCGAGTTATAAAGAATAAATATCATTTCGCTTGAACATAGGTTTTAATAAGCATTCCAAACCTTTGAATCTGCTCTGAAGCAGGACAGCTTACTAGGCTTGAAAAATATTGCTGTAAATACGACAGAAGTAGCTGTTACTTCCATCCCAGACTGGTCAGCTTCCAGTGAAACCTGCAGTATCACTGAAAGAGCATTTAGCACAGAAATGTGGCACTTTAGTGCCTTGTTGGAGCTAACTATGTTATGAGAACATTATAAAACAGGAAGGATTTTTTGATTGAGATTTTTGTCAACTTAACATTCTCTTCTGTAATGTGCCTAACTCTCTAGCTTCTGTTAATGACTGCTAAACCAGTACTATGTGTGCAAAAAGGTTGATATGAAACAAGAATGGAAGAGTGCATTCACATTTTATAAAATTAGAGTCTTCTTTATTTCAGTTGTGCTTGGTCATGTAAACAGAAATTTTTAGAAGTAATTGTATTTCCTTGCTTTGACCAAATATTGTCAATCCAAATTAAAAAAAAATAGGATTTGGGGTAAAATTTGTGCTACATATTACATTCCTTTGTTATTTCTTTATCCTTTTTGGTCTGGCTAAGTTAATGAGCTTATGCTTAGGTAAATGTTATGTTTGTTTAACAATTTATCTTTTGATGCTATAAAAGTTGGTATTCCTTCTGACATAAAAAGTTAAACCATCCATCTCAGTTATCCCCAAAATTAAAGGGTCTGACACAGTATAGATGAGTGTGCCTGAGGTATTCTTCAAGCAAGTTTGCCATTTACTAGAAATGAAAGATTGGGAATGGGAGAGGAAAGGGAAAATGAAAGACACAGACAATATTTGAAGTAGTCATCAAAAAACCCTGAGTGATTTCCTAAATTGATGGCTTTTATTTAATGGCATTTATAAAATGCCATCTCTTTTGGTTCCCTGATCTTGAATCATTTTCATCTGACTGAGAAAAGTTGTGCTAAAGGCTGAAAGACCTTTCTGTGCCTTAGTTAGTTTCCCATAGACCACATCTCAGACAGGAAGCAGTCCCTAGTTAAAGTATTTTTAGTCCTGTTGAGTCTGGCTGCAAGTTGGAATGTTCTTTTGATGCACTTCCTCAGTGTGACTAAACTTGTATTCTTTGGGGGATTCTGTTTTATTTTATTTCTCCTCAGTAACAGTATGACAATTTCCTTTTCAGTGCCAGCCCAAGTGACAGGTCTGACTGTGGCAAGTCAGGGATCAACCAACAGTTTGTTCACTAACTGGACAAGAGCACTGGGAGATGTAGACTCATACCAAGTGCTACTGATTCACGAGAATGTTGTCATTAAAAATGAAACTGTTCCCAGTGAAACCAACAGATACCACTTCTATCCCCTGAAACCTGGAGGACTCTATTCAGTTGTTGTCACCACTGTCAGTGGAGGGATATCTTCAAGGCAAACGATTGCAGAGGAAAGGACAGGTAAAAAGGAAAACTCTCCAGCATGCTTTTTGGTAGTCCTTAAAAGCTAAATTTATCTAAGAGAATGGTCTTATGATTAAGCCACTGCATTGAGAATTCAAAAAAACATGAGTTTCATCCATATAGTTCCGTATGTGCACACTGTCTGTCCAGATTTGTGTAAATATAGGTTTAGAGAGCTAATTGCTCTAACTGCACTGGGAACTCTACAGCAGGATCACTCTGTAATGAAGACAAAGATATGCCCTGAGAGTAATGAACAAATGTGCTGGGCACATCACGCCTTGGAAGGGACTTTCTTGTTCCATTGGCTGTTCTCCTTGAAAACAAAAATTTTCAGGTGAAAAGGCAAAACAAACCTGAAAAAAAATTGGAGAAGAATAATACTAAAGGACTTAAAGTAGATAAGTGTATTTTGTAAAATCTTGGGAGGTTTGACTCGGACAGCTCTTGGCCAGCCCCTCTGCTGAGATAAGTAAGTTCAGTGCAGCAGAGTCCAGTGAAAATTTGGAAGTTCATTATGTCTAAGTTCTGCCCCTGTAATAACTGAGAGTTTTGTACCTGAGTGATGATAGTTCTGGCAATGCAGAGCCTTTGAGCTCACATTGCTGGCTTGAAAAATAAGTGGCATTCATGTTTTGTCCACTAGGCGTCAGAGAACCCACTGGAAATGAAACACTCAGCCGTGGCTCTCAGCATCTTGCCAGTCTCACCACTTATTGCTATTACTGAGGAATGGCAATTTGAGAGGATAACCCAATTTCTGGGAGTTTAGAAGTGCTGGGATCAGGCCAGCAAAGACAATTTTCTTCACTCTATTTGAAGAAGTAGATGAATGTTGCTGCCTCTCGGCAGTCAGTGCAGAACTTCTCAGGAGTCCCAGACTGCTTATTTTGCAAGGGATGGCATTCCAGGGATTCTCACAACAATAAGAATTGGCTAGTTAATGCTTTTCTTGTTTTTTCCTCTTTGTTGCACAGTTCCTTCCAGCGTGACTGGAGTAACAGTAAATAACTCGGGTCGGAGTGACTACCTCAGTGTTTCTTGGCTGCCAGCTTCTGGAGATGTAGACAGCTATTTAGTGACACTCTCTCATGATAACAAGATTGTTCAGACTCTTACCATTTCCAAATCATTCAGTGAATGCTCCTTCAGCAGCCTTACTCCTGGAACGCTTTATGATGTGATGATAACCACAAAGAGTGGAAAGTATGAAAACTATTCCCTGAGCCAGGAGCGAACAGGTAAAAAGAGGCTCTGGGCAAGTAGAGTTATTGTAACCATTGTTATGGTGGTGTCTTAGTTTGAAAGACAGGTGTTTGCTAGGGAGGGGCAGGCCCTCCCTTGGAATGGAGAATTCAAACCCCTCTCCCTCCAAATTATTATAATTTTGAAAATTAAAGGGCTCTCAGGCAAAGATGTGGGGATAGGAATAACAGTTCTTTACTGGTATGTATAGAAAAGGCAAACAAAACAACAACTACAGCATTAACAACAAAACAGAACGAGGAAACCTTGTGACAGCCTTCTCAGCTGAGACGGGAGGGGATGGAGGAGAGGTTTTGCTTCACAACAACCCTGGGGCAGTCTGATCCCAGTGCCCCTGCAGGACTCCGAGGAGCACCAAGCTGGAACAGCAGAAAATCCTGGGCTGGTAGATGAGATGTATCAGAAGCTCCGTGGTGGTAGCTGGAACTGCAGGACGTCTCGGCAGGTGGGGGCTGCGGGGCTACAGCGTAGCAAAAGACCCAGGGCAGTTCCGAAGAAGCGGTGGTGGGACAGGTCTGAAGCTCCAGCAGGGCAGGAGATGGCGAGCTCAGAATTCCTGGACACGTGAACAGATGGTGGTAGATCCCTAGTTAGCACTGGACTTTGGTGGTGACAGCGAATCCTCCCCACAGTAAGCCACAGCTCGACCGTGCTCCTTCCAATGCCAAGAGTGAGATAGCGCAGCTGCCCCCACCCCTGTCCTTTTTCTGCGTCCCCCAAAAAAAGACTTGCTGTGTCTTTTCCCCTCCAAGGGAAACTCGCAGAGGCAAAAGAAATGTAGCCAAATGCTACACTCCTCTCCTGACTTTTGGCCACCTCTTTGTTTTGGTCAAGCACCCAAAAGTACTCAGTAATTATCTTCTAGCAGCTTACTGGGAAATAAATTCCATAAGTAAAGAAAGAAGAAATTTAACCCCCAACAACTGATAATGGCTAATGTGTAGCCATTACCAGTGATTTATCAATATCTGACCAAACAGGGATGGATGAGTAGGGGTTGGAGGGTCAAACCATAAAATTACAGCTTTATAGACTTGGTTTTTTTCTTATGGCCCCATTGCTGTTTTATTTCATGCAAAAATACTTTAGCATGAGTAAAATCATGTCAGTTCTTATGAGTGAACAGAAATCACATATCAGTTTTGGCTCAAATATGTTGTTCTGCCTGTAATGCCTCTACTTGGCCCTTCAAGAATATCTTGCAGAGCATCTCCTCAGAATGTTACTCAGGCACTGAAAGAAAAGAATAGGATAGGCTAATTAGTAAAATATTTGTGAGGTGTCACAGTAATGAGTAACATCCATGTCAGTTGGTTTTGGTAATGTAACACATGTGTCTGGTTTTGGTCATGCAATTTTCAAGGATGTTATAACAGGAATAGAGAAATCTCAGAAAAGGATGGCAATAATGATGGAGAACCTTTTAAAACTTTCTCAAAATTGAAAAAACTGAAACTTTACACTTGGTAAACCAGTAGAACAAAAGAAAGATTGTAAATGCTGTTAAGATAACAGAGTATCAAGTTAGTGCAATTTTAGTCTTCTCATGATCTAAGTGAAAATACAAGGAACAGCCACGAAAGGACGAGAACCAAATTTTGGATCAGTGTTTGTCTGTGGAACTCACTACTCTTACAAAAATGGAGCAAGTTCCATAAGACCAAAAATTAGAAAGGCAAATCATTGTATTGTCATAAGATGTAAAGCAGCCTGGAAACTGCAGATACTATTTTATTGCGTAAATCCACATTGTTGTCTTTTCGCAACTTCCTCACAAAACTCTGGTAACTACCACAAATATAGTTCTCTACCACAATTCTGGTTACTTCAGGAAGTTATTGCTTTCTGAATTTTTAACTCAGTTTTTTTTCTTTCAGTCCCTTCAAGTGTCCAGGGACTTACTGTCAGCAATTCAGCCAGAAGTGACTACTTGAAGGTGTCCTGGTTACATGCATCTGGATACTTTGATAATTATGAAGTGGTCATCAGGAACAACAATGATTTCATCCAAACAAAAAGTGTCCCAAAGGATGAAAATGAATGTGTATTCACCAATCTGGTCCCAGGGAGACAGTACAGTGTCACGGTCAGCACAAGGAGTGGGAAATACGAAACTAGTGAAAGAGTCTATGGCAGAACAAGTAAGTAAGCACCCTGGAAACATTCTGAGACACCCCACGGTATTTTTTTTTTTTTTATTTGCCATACCCAGGAACAAAAATCTCATATGATTTTAATATACAATGTTGACTATGGCTCTTTGAATATTATTCCAAATACAGAAAGCAGTATTTAGTTTATGATCAGTGTTTAAGTTACAAACAAATAAAAAGTGAAAGAAGAGACCTGTGCTGTTAAATTGGAAAGCAAATCTTGAAACGTTGAAAGCCAAAAAAAAGCTTGAGCTTTTTCCACATGAGCTTCCACGTGAGCTTAGTATTTATAATTAAATTAGGCCAGAATGTACTAAACTAAACTAAGTTTTTTCTGGTCAAGGAAATATATAGGAAAGAAAATAGACTAGACCTCACTCTATTCAAACTACTCCAAGCACGGGAATTGGAGACCATGGGGCAAGAGTGGTAAGGTGGCTACTTGGGAGCCAGCAGGGATCTGGGTGCAATCTTCACCTAGCACCGTATGTGAGTTAAGGAGCCATGCTGAGAAACTCAGTTTATTAACAAAGATGTAGCATGGGGCAAAAATAACACACCTGCATCTGGCACAAGTTGCAAACTGCATTGTGGTGCTGCATCACACAAATGGATTGCCTTGGCTTGGGACTAGCTCAGGCCTCTTTTCTCTGTATTTGTTGTACATGCAGATCTTACTAAGTTTTTGTTGGCTAGGTAAACTCCCTGCAGGCTCCATTATTATTTATTTAGTATTTTTATGCTGGTAGATTGTGGACTTTTGTTCTGAAATGGGACCTTCCAGTGTTAGATGGGGTGCAAACTTCCCAAATGAGTGCAATCTACTGCTTTTTCTAAGGAACTGAGTGAAAAATCATAGAAGCAAGGCTTCAGAGCTGCTAGCTTTTTGCTGTGATCTGTTAGTAAGTACTGAGAAGTTTCCCATCTTTCTTCTCACCTCTGCAGTGCCAGAGTCAGTGAAGGACCTGACTCTCAGTAACAGGAGCACAGAAGATCTGCAGGTAACTTGGTCAAAGGCTGAGGGGGATGTTGATAAGTATGAGATTCAGCTCCTCTTCAATGATATGAAGATCTTCCCACCCATTTTCCTTGGGAACACCGTTGAGGAGTATTGGTTCACAGCTCTGACTCCTGGACGTCTATACAAAATTCTTGTTTTGACCATCAGTGGAGATGCACAGCGTGCTACTTTCATAGAAGGCCTGACAAGTAAGAAATAATGTGGTATTTAAAATGTGTTTAGGCTTCTGTAGAATGAAGCACTGAAAATCAAGGGTAAGCCATGATTATATTCAAGCTCTTGTAACACTGGCTCAGAGACAGCAGATCTCATTGAAAATCACGCTAGTACTTCAGCCAACTTGTGACCCACGATTAATAAAAAAGTGTTGCATTTACGAATGTTTGATTGTTGGCAGAGAATCTGATTTGTTGCATGGGAATTGTATTGAGATGTCAGCATTTAGGTTTCTGTTATGCCCATCCACGCCAGTTGTTTGCTTAGTGTCTCTAGCTAAATCACTTACCTATTTTACACCTCTGTTTATCTACCTGAAATGAATGATTGAGATAATAATGGCAAATTGGCTAACTGAGAGTACCTAAAGAGCTATCATTTTTTGAGGTGTTCTTAAAGCATCATTTGGACAAGAGGGAGGTTACACATAGAATTGCTTTTCTAAAATAGCATAATCCTACACAAATGTTTACAACTTTGCTTGTGTTTACCCATGAATGACATTATTTGTACTTGTAAATTATCTTTCTCTTTTGAATCATTTTTCTGTGGCTATAAAATAGGTAGAAATTAGGAAGCCTGAGTCAAACAGGAAATTTGTTAGCAGATGCCTTTTTGTTCCCTGTTTTTTCCAGTTCCAAGCAAGGTCCGAAACATTCATGTGTTACCTAATGGCATGACAAACAGCCTGAAAGTGAGCTGGACCCCTGGAGGTGGAGATGTTGATTCCTACACAGTGACTATATTTCAGCAAAACCATCAGCTTGATTCCCAGAGTGTCTCCAAACATGTCTCTGAGCACACGTTTCACAAGTTGGAAGCTGGGGAGCAGTACCGGGTGGTGGTGCAATCTAGCAGTGGCACCTTGCACAACAGCGTAGCAGCTTTCGGGAGAACAAGTATGTTTCTCTTGAGACAATGAGAAAGTTACATTGTATCTTCCCAGAGACTGAACCTTGTTTAACAATGTTTATGAATATACCATAGGGCATGGGGACATTCAGACTCATGGGAAGTTATTATCTCAAAGCATGAGTCACAATGTAGGCATGGGTCTGTTAATACCACTGAGATGTGTCATTTCAGTAGCTTTACCTGGGTGAATGTGCATGGAATTCTAGTCCAGCCCAGTGTCTTCTTTCATAGAATGAATGTATTTCCATCTCTCTCATTTCCTGTGCCTGTACCCATCTGACACATACATCCACTCCATGTAGTCAAGTGTTGTGTTCCAGCAGAGCCTATTGCATGATCAAGGCTTGTTAGACAACATATTGCCCCAGTATCCAGGGTATCAGAACATACAAAACAATGCAATACCTTGTTTTTAATCTGTCCTCTCTCTTTAGCACCTGCATTTGTTACCTATGGCCTTGACTTTTGTGCAGCAGCTACTGGCTAACATTCTCTATTCTGGGCTACTATTTTCCACCAATTTACCACTCCTTTATTTTTCATATTCCTTTCTTAACTGTTTCAGTCAGTTCATTTTACTCTCCTACTCCATCTTTTCATGATAGTCTATATATATCTGTTGCTTCTCCATTCCCACTTCAGAAATCCATGATGTGCTGTAACTTCATCTGCTTGTATTTATGTCTAGGAATTATTTGTTTGCATAAACATATGCACAGACATTTCTTTTCCCACAAGTGAGCCTGAAAATATATAAAGTTATGTTCTGTTAATTACTTTATTCAGATTTGTGTATTGAATGGTCTGTATTTCACGTGGTAATATCCTGCCTTTAATTGTTGCTTCCAGTTCCAGCCGCTGTCCAGGAATTATTAGCCCATCATGCTTACAGCAGTCATTCCTTGTTAGTAACCTGGCAGAAAGCTCCTGGTGTAGCCGAAAGATATGACATTCTGCTCTTGAACGAGCAAGGAATCCTCCTGAGTAACAAATCAGAGCCAGCTACTGCCAAACAGCACAAATTTGAAGATTTACTAGCTGGCAAGAAGTATAAAATACAAGTTTTGACAGTCAGCGGTGGACTCTTCAGTAAACGTGCAGAAACTGTTGGCCGGACAGGTAATGTCTTGATTTACTTATACTTCCCTCAGTCAGATATCATTAAATGCATGAACCATCTGTATATCTTGATTCTGCAAAGATTCTAGTAAGGTACAGACTCTGGATGTTTATGCATCATTTTTCCAATACATATTTTGTATGTGAATCTGAAATTTATTATCATAATAATGTGGCCATGGTTCATAATAAGGTTATTAAACCAAAATGCTGAATACCTCCCTCTGTCTTTTGTGGAAGTACCTGAATGCTTTATTGTCATCAAGTTTTTAATTCACAATCTCAAGATTCTTAGTGCAGGATTTGATGTGAGTATACACTTCTAAACTCAAGGCCAAGTCTTGCTTGCAGTCTTTACTGATTTAAAGCTTCTTGTAGAAGCTTAATGGACAGTTCTGTGTGAGCACAGTCTAGAGAATCAGGCCTTCTGAGAAATAAAAATATTGTATTGGAGAGACTCAGTGGCATTTCATAAACGCTTTCCCCTTGTTTCTGACAGTTGCTGTTGAGATTACTTAGCTACTTGTGGCTTAATTGAAATGTGTTACAGCCATGAGTTTATTAAAGGTTCAGCCTAGTGCCTAGACTCTGATATTTACTCTTACATTTATCCTTCTTTTCAGTTCCAGCAGCTGTTACAAATCTGAAAGTCACAGAGAACACCACTGACCGACTGTCCTTCAGCTGGACCACCTCTCAAGGGGAACTTGATTCATATGACATCTTCCTATACAATCCAGACAAGTCCCTTCATGATAGGATTTCAGGAGAGCAGCATCTCCAGCAATGTTCGTTCCAGAACCTGCGTCAAGGCAGGATGTATCGAATGGTCATTGTCACACACAGTGGAGACCTCACTAACGAGTCATCTGTCTATGGAAGAACAGGCAAGAACATCTAAGAAAAACATCTGTCTCCAGTGTGGTGCTCATGGGGGACACTAGTGAGCTGGTTTGAGTCTGATGTTCATACTAGATTAGAACAACTATTAGGAGTATCAAAATCAGCCCAAATATGTAAAAAGCATTAGATATATAAAAACATAAATTCTGAATGATGTAGTTACAGCAGGAAAAACGAAGAACCCTACAACAATTCCCAGGAGTTCATGACTGAAGAAAGACATCACAGTGTATGCTCCTTAAGCAGGAAAATGGCTGTCTCCCATCCTAAAAGCAGTATTGACCTGAATGGAAAAGTCAAAAAGGCAAAGCAAGTAGGGTTAATGGGATACAGAGTCTACCAGTGAAATAGAACTTGTTTCCCATGGGAAGCTGTGGCTGCAGCTCTGTGTTTGTTCAGCCACATATGGTAAGCAGAGTTTTCTAAGCAGCTCTAGCAGCTCTGACATTCTGTGAAACCTTTCTTTATTCCCCTGCAGCACCATATAGGAACCCGTCTGTGGGGCTACAGCTGCACAGTGGTGCACTTTCTTCAGCTACCTCAGAAATGGATGTTTCCAAATACTGACTAGGAAAAAGCCACTTAACATTTTCAAGACTATCCAGTATAAACATTGCAACTTCTTTTGGTAACAGTGGCAGTTCAAAATAATAAAGAAAGCTACTGAGATATGCTTTCTGCTTTTCAGCCAGCTGTGGTGGCTGTCTAGTTTATAAAATTACTGTCATTACAGGACAAGTATAAGGTCTGCTTGACCTTTTTCCTTCTTACTCAAAGGATATTCTACATAAAGTAATATTCATTTCTCCTTTTTTCAGTACCAGCTGCAGTTGTTGGTCTCAAGGCATCCAACCGAAACATGACGGACAGTCTGTGGTTCACTTGGGGTCCAGCAGCAGGAGATGTTGACTTCTATGAGCTGAATCTTTACAACCCAAATGGGACACAGAAAGCAACTGAGCAAAGGAAAGACCTGGAAGAGTGGCATTTCCAGGGGCTCATTCCTGGCAGAAAATACACTTTGGTTGTGGTGACTCACAGTGGTGACCTGACCAACAGAGCAAATGCTGAAGGAAGAACAGGTATGGGATTATTTTTAATTCCATCTGTTCGAATTCATTAGTTCACAACTATGTAACAGACTGATTCTGAGGGAGGATTTATTATAAGAGTCATTAAAGGTATAAAGATGAAGGATAACATTAAGTATAATGTGAAAGAAAAGCAGTCAGCGCTGTTTTTCTTTCAAAGGCTCAGGAATATGTTACAACTGTGAAAGTCATCATCAGCACAGGTGCAGTAACTGGCTGTGTATACAAGATAATACAAACTATTTTGTGATGCATGAAGAAAATAATGCATGTTTCATTTGTCTCGTGTAAAAATTTGTTAAGAATCTCTTTTTCTTCTCTCCTTTTTTCCCCCCCTTTCTGCATAGCACCCAGCCCTCCTAACACTGTGTCATTTACTGATGTTGCAAACACTTCTTTATCAATCACTTGGCTGGGTCCTCCCGACTGGACAGACTATGATGATTTTGAGGTGCAGTGGCTTCCAAAAGATCCCCTTACAGTATTCAATCCCTACAGTAGCAGTAAATCTAAAGTACGCATTATCTATGGCCTGCGACCAGGAAGACTCTATGAGTTTAGTGTCAGAACTGTCAGTGGCGACAGCTGGAAGACATACAGTCAGTCACAGTCTGCAAGTGTGAGAACAAGTAAGTAAAAATTCGCATTGCACCCTAACACTCAGCTGAAGAAGATGCAAAACTGCAAAACTGTAAAACATTACCAATTTCTTATGCAGTCAGTAATTTCCATCAATAAATTCATGAATGACAGTGATGAATTCAGCTAGATTCTAAGCCCTTGCTGTGTGCAAGGTCAGCTATCTAAAGACTGATAATGAACCTACATTTATAATCTTCACATCCAGAGTCAAGCTGTTTTGTTGCAGAGCTTGAATCAGTCAGTTTCAGGGGTAAAATAAGACTGAATATCCAAGCTTCTTGGATGGTAGTATATTGAAATAATCATGTTTCTGAATGATAAGACAGAAAGGATGAATGAAGCTGTGCTGGACTAGCTTTGAAACTATGTTGAGTGTTTCACTGCTCTGCATTTCTTCCCATGTCTCTGGATCTGTTTCATCTCTAGCTGTCTCTAGCAACCTCAGTAACAGGCTGATTTGAAAAAGTGACATGAAATTGTAAAAAGAAGTGAGTTGTGGCAAATCCTCATGTCATTTGGGGTAGGATTCAGCTCTAAATAGACATCTATGTTACCCATTTAGCTCTTTAATACAGCATAATAATTAAAATTTCACCTGTACTTAATCACTTAAATGTAGATGCCTGCCATCTGAGAGTGCAATCCTGTCTTCATTACATATTATATGATATAAATGGTGATCCCATATTACATGGATGAAGCATATTTCTGTGTTATGTTTTAGTAATATGGACACACCACTTGTTGCCCAGGAAACCAGATCAGTCGTGACATGACAGTATTGGTATTGACTGATATGTGACCACATGGAGCCTCGTAACAGCTTTCTAGAAATCCATTTCTTTGTCGTATTGCTGTTCATGTTAAGACTTCAAGTAGGAGCTTTTTCCTTGTTTTCACAATTAATTACTGAAGCTTCACAATGCTGGTGGGGCGGATGTCACTAGATCTGATTTCAGATGGCTAAAATTAGTTAGACAGCCTTACATAATAATCAGGCAGCACACATTTGCAGGATACCTTGGAATTCTGACTCATAGCCTCCTGCTCTAATCTGATGGTTGATGCAGAATCTAGAAGCTGTAGTGTGAGCAGAGAGTGTGTGACACCTGTCCTTTTTCCCACTGAGCTTCAACTTCTCAACATTTCTATAGAACCAGACAAAATACAAAGCCTTCACTGTCGGCCTCAAACCTCTACTGCCATCGCGTGTTCCTGGACTCCTCCCGATTCTGACTTTGATGGGTATAGCGTCGAGTGCAAGAAAATGGACACTCATGAAGTGGAATTTTCTAAAAGGATAGAAAAAGACAAATCACTACTTAATATCATGACCCTTGTTCCCCACAAGCGATACCTGGTGTCCATCAAAGTGCATTCTGCGGACATGACGAGTGAAGTGGTTGAAGACAGCACCATCACAATGATTGATCGTAAGTGGAATTCAGAGTTGCCCTGAAGAGAGGTGTTGAGCAGCAATAAGCTCATGTTGGTTAGACAGTAAAAGGAGTTCTGAACTCCACAATTGCCAATGTGTGGAGTGGTGGCCAAAGTAGACTGAACCCATCCTTTGGTCCTTGTTGTGACAGACAGTGCAGGATTTTGACTATATTGCCCCTCATTACATTGCCAGACCCAATTATTTGGCTCATTCATTAAGTATAGCCTAAGAAACATAAATACCTTGTTGTCATCATCACATCCCTTCAGTTGTCTTCATGCTCGCTGCTTGGCTTTCTGTATCTGGCTGTTTCCCCCATAGATGGTAGCTATCCTCAGCACAAATATCCATCAATAAGGACATTGGATTGTAGTACTACATTCTCCTTTGGCTTCTGTAGACTCTTCTGAGGTGCTACCTGACCAAATCACCTGTAGGACTTTTACCTGAGGGAGGATCCAGATGTCTATAGCATGTGCTTTGAAACAGATTCTTCAGTTTCTCTACCCATAGGCTGCTGAGTGCAACGTATCAGTACCATCTGCTGGTACCTCTGCACTGCTAGGCATCACTGCAGTCAACAACCTGCCATCGCTGACCCTGATTTTGTACTACCTTAGGATTCAGTGGCACAGCACAATGCAGAGGCCTGAACTGTTCCAGGGCTCAACTTCTCAAAAATGAGAGGATGGCCAGGAGGCCTATATTCAGGGATGCCTCTGTAGTTGCTTATTAAAAGCCACATTTGTGTGAAATGCTAGATCAGAAAAATTATGTTTGCTTTGGGAGATATTGAGCTAACCTAGAGTTCAGTCACCGACCCACCTTCTTCTTTGCCCCTCAATTGCCTTTTAATGTCCTTCCTCTATCATAAAGGATATTACAAATCTGGATGTAACACCTAGTTATTCATGTCACAAGAAGGGAGCCTCAGTCCTATTTGAAAGTTTGCTGATCATGTTTATTCTTATTTGGTTTATGTTCATGTTTGGTTATTGTCATTTACTTGTTTTGAACACTGCTGCTCTCCCAGACCCTGGTTAATACTGGAGGCCCTACCTCAAAGGAACACAAAAAATTGTAGCTAGACTTTGTAGACGTAAGAGGTTTAGCTAAAAAGCATATAAATGTATGAAATTTTGGTTATTTTGGCATTCTAAAAGCTTTTGAGATTTAGCCACCTGCTTACGGTTTCTATATGTTCCCCATATGTGCAATATAGTTTCAGTACTACAGATTTTTAAAAGAATCAGCAATGTAGATCCTTAAAATCCTGACTTTTCCTGCACTTTCTTCCCTGCATACTTCACTTCCCATTTTACTTCTACTGTGTCACTGTTCAAGGTATAGTTTTGTATCATACAAAGAACATTTCCTATGGAAATTCTGCAGTCAGTCTAGAAAATGGTACTCTGTAGTTGAATGCTGTGTCTGGCTGACTCTGGCTGTTCCTCTGGAAAGCAGAAATATAGATGCTTAAAATAGGTACCTTCTGTAGTGAGTGTGTTAAGTGGTCTCCAAATACTTAGCTTAAACCTGTGTTGTTTTCAGGAGCTACAATTTCTGTTTTCATAAGCTTGACGCAACTTTAATGCATTTCCATGTGGGCTTCTGCAGGAATTCCTGAGCAGGTGTCACTCTTATTATGGTGAACACACTGCTGGCTTGTTTCATCTTTTGGCAGTTTCAGTGTGGGAGGTGAAGACACTTTCTTGATTGCAAAGAGAATAGAATTAGAGAGTTGGGTCCAGGCAACTGAGATTTAGTACAAATTGCATTTTCCTTACTAGGTCTAGTTCACAGCATGTACATATGTAATGCTTTCTCTCTATTTTGTATTTATTTTTTATTTATTTAATTGCTCAGGTCCTCCTCAGCCACCTCCAGACATACGAGTGAACAAAAAAGAAGTGCTGATTACCAAATCCTCTATCAACTTTACTTTTAACTGCAGCTGGTTTAGTGACACTAATGGAGCTGTGAAGTACTTTACTGTGGTTGTGAGGGAGGCTGATGGTAAGTATCATGATTTAATGCTATTATCTCTGTGCTGGGATTGATTCGTGTCTTAGGACAAATGGGATGGGAACTGA
>WAAE01006834.1:0-28022 GCA_013400495.1 Nicator chloris
GGGGGGGGGTTGGGAGAGCTTTTCTGTATTGTTTTGACTTTATTGCTTGGAATCTTTGCATCCAAACACTAGTATGGCATAATTTTCCTAGAAATAAAAGCTCAGTAAAATTATTTGGTAGGTAAACAGCATCCTTTTACAGGAAGTGATGGAGTGGTATACATGAATATATTTGCAAATTACAATACAAACTGTTTAATATGTATATTAATATGGGAGATGATTCCCTGGAATCATGTGTGCCCATATTCCTCACAGTCTTGTGAGTTATTAGAATTTCACTTTCCCTTTCAGAAATTTGCATTTTGCAAAAATCAGAAATGCTAAACAGCATTAAGAAGTCTTATTTAGATGAAAAATTGCTAGCACTTTCATAATAATTCTATGAATATGGTAATTCTCTGTGTGCTAATAGTCCTCTTTTGGAATCAGTAACCTTTCCCAGTCTGTGCTGTACATACAGCAGAGCAAAGATATCATACAAAGGTATCATATGAAGGTGTTGACTCTAGGTGTTTGTAATTGTAATGGAGACAAGATTCCAAATCTGATCTCTTTTTTATTGGCTTTTAATATAATAGAATGGCAAGAGCATTTTAGATGCTTGGAAAGAATACCGATCTGATTTTTTTCTATTATCCATCAATTCCTGAAAAACAATTGAGAACAAGAGTCTGTTACACTTTGTTTGTGGCAGCTGTGATTCAGCATGCCAAAAGTAGAGCTGTGAAAGTGTTTCCTTGATTCTGTATTCTTTGGCAGGAGGATAATGAGTAATAAAATACAATCTCTTTAGAAAAACATATGCTTTTTTTTTTTTGTATAATAGTAATGAGAAGATTACTTGGTGCTTTTCATTGTCACATCAAGTTGCTAACTGTTGAAATACAAGGCTGTTTCTGTATATTACTGCTAGGAACTAGAGCATGTGTGTGTGGCCTCATGTCTAACATTGAAGCTTTCCACCTTTTGTCATTACCACTACAAATCATTAGCTGTGATATTTCCTCAATTTCTTTACCATATGAATAAAAATTTATTCAAGTATTGATAAAAAATATACTTACTTTGCTTTACAATGAGAAAATTCATCAGTCTCATTTCTATTCATATTTGTAAATAAATATTTCTTCATGGATTGCAGTGTAATACATACACACATATAAGCAGTAGGTAATTTCTTTCTGTCTGACACAGAAGTTGAAACTAATTCTCATCTTGTCAGCTGTGAACACAAAATAATAGGTGTGCATAGTGTTGGGAGAGGGGAAAGAGGAGGTGGTAGTACCTGTAACACATCTGATCAACTGTAAAGCCATTATTAACTTTATGTGAAGTTGCTTTTTTTGGATTATTTTTTCTGGGGACCTTTTGAGTTATTGTAGTGATGAAAGGAACCTTTGGTAGCTGCTTCTCCAGGTCCTCTATTACTGCATCATTGTGTTTGTTGTCAGAAGAATTTAAAGATATGTCCCCATTTAATCATCCAAATAATTTTAATTTATTGAATTTAGTCTTTAAAGCTGGCAATGCCCTTTCTGAATTTGTAGTTGTCCTCCAACATTGATTCAAAGAAGTGCAAGTTCTGTAGAATGTTCCAGTCTGAGTAATTTAAATGATGATGGTAGCTAGGTTTATCTAGTGCCTCAGTGCTGTGTAGAACAAGGGAGGTGGTAGCACCTTCCTTGCTCATTTCTTTTTATTAGCAACATGGAAAAAGAATTCACAAAGCAACTGTGGTTAAGAGTGGTGCATTTGTTATTTAATCTCCCATATTTCAAAGTAGGAAGCTCTCTGAATTTCTTTTTCTTTCTTATCTGAGAGGGTTAATTCTTTTAATAATTAAAATATGCTTAGAGTATTCCACACAGCATCCTAAGTAGCATACTATGCAAAGCTGTCAGGAGAGTTATTGCTGCACATCTTTTGGAGTCCTGTCTTTGAAATGCTTCTCAGCTCCTGCTCTTCCAAACCATGCCAATGGAACGCTCTTTGTTCTTGAAAGGACATGAGTCAGCAGGCACAAACTGAAGCACACATTTCTTTATACATCCAAGCATCTAAAATAACTTTTAGTGTTGATTTTAACAACTTGTGTGATAAGGATCTTTCAGCATTTAAATTCTGGCAGGAAATGTGTCTTTTTTTCTAAGCCTTGTTCCAAGTGTTGTAATTCCTGCCTCCCTGTTCAGTTTTTCTTCTTATATTAATCTCTTAAAGGCACAACCTCTAGTACCAGAGGGTTGACCCATTATGAAGAGGGCCTCTGAGAAAATACAAAACAGGAATTTTGTGTTCTGGAAACCAGGTATTAAAAACATGTTTGGGAAAATTGAGATATTTGATAGAGCTAACCATGGCATCCAACTTGCTATCAGTAGATTGGGTGGAAAACTGTACAGAGAGTGTATATTTTGCCAACTGTAAATGTAAAAAATTAGATGGGAAATGAAAAGAGGTTTAGAACAGATTGCAGAAATAATTGTCATTGAGCATGCATGCATCAGAAACAGGCCTGGTCAATAATAAACCAGAAAAAATGTTCAGCAGAGAGCTGGGGAAACTTGCTGAGTCCGGGTCCCTGGGTCAGGGAGAAGGCTGGCAGGGTAGAGCTGTGTTGAGTGACTCAAGAGGCTTTGGTGCCACCAGGTTCTATTAACTGTATAGCCCTGTACTTTTGGCAACTTCTAGGCCCCTGTAGTGACAGCAGAAAACGACATCTGTCTTATCTGCTGATTTGATAACTGAAAATTACCATGGTGACTCTATCATCATATGAATCTGCTGCCAACCTATGAGGGCATCACTGCATTTTTCTGGACTTTTTGTGATGCAAATATTTTGTAAGAAACCTGGGTTACTTCTTGTTGTCACTGTTCTGGGATTTGCTCTGTGAAGAAGTTCTAGTGCGGGGCCAGAAAAAAAGCTGTGCAGCTTAAAGTATTGTGCTGCTCCACAGCAAATTAAATTCCCTCTGGCAAATAATCTCCCCTTCCCTAGTAGCTGTGTAAGTAATGCCATTAAGACATATTCCTAATCCTCATATTTTAGTGATTGAACTTCTACTGGAGTACTGTGCAATTCTCATGTGCTATCTTTGTCCGTGACTAAAACTTGGGTAGTGTAACAAGATTATCTGTGAGAAAGAGCAGTATTGCATAGCTTGCAGCTACTTTGTCCTGCCATTGAGTCCCCACAAATTAATTAGGTTTTACTCTCTTGAATGCTCTGGGAAACCAAGTCATCTACAATGCTTCAGGAAATTATAATGATGAGCTCGTGGGTGGTTCAGTTAATAAGCAAAATCTCTTGAGTACAGAACATTAATAATGAATTTGCAGCTGCAGGTCTGATATATGTATGTATGTGTGTATGTATGTTTATATGTAGAGATGTGCTTTGCTGTGCAGAGATACCCATGGTAACTCTGCCCATGTTAGCTCAAAAAGAGAAGCAGTATAAACATATCAGTCCAGCCTTTACAGGGTCTGTAAAGTATTGCACGTCTTACCACTCAATCACTCCACTCTAAAATAAAAAACTATCCTAATAGCAACAAATCAGTTGAATGTGTAGGTATCTGTAGAAAAAATATAAAGAAAGTGAAAAATACTAACTCTCCCATTATCTATTTCGAAAGTAAAATTAAAGTTGTTTGTAATTAGTGTTTTCTTTTATTTACATATTAATGATCTAATATATTCTGGATATGTGATAAATATAGCTCTTGTGGTGAAAAATTATTTTCTTGATGGGTACCTACTATAAAATGACTGGTGCAGTTGTGCCCATTGAGAGTTTTAATAAAATTCAAAAATTATTTCTAAACTAATAACTACAACATTTCCAAGCTACTACCTGCCGCAGTAAATTGCAAAATTCCAGAGTTAGAGAAAATGTGGTATCAAAGTATCCATTTCACATTCATTTACCATCCCTTTCCTATTTGTTATACCATGTTGGATTTAATATGGGTTAAGAACATGTCTCATTTGCAACAGTTTGCAATAGGAATGTCAGCTGTGGTGGTCTGCAGGTTTGGTGCTTGCATGGTGGTGGGAGACCCTGTGAGGAGTTGGGGATGGCACCACAGATCCATTGGGATCACGACACTTCTGCTCTACCAAAAATTTTGTATTTAGGAAACCAGACCGGAATGCTTCGTGTTTGTCATACACATATCATGCCTGCCCAGAGGGCTCAGCAGCTCCCAGGTTGCGTGGCAGTGCTCCTGTGTGGATGAAATGGTGTCTGTGGGAGCAGTGGCTTTCCCATGGTGATGTCCAGGGGCTCTTGCAGGGCAGAAATAACTTTGCAGAATCCAGCGTTGTTGCAGTTCTGTTTCTTTGATCTTTCCCACAGTTTCCTAAATATGCAGCAATGTAAATATATATATTAATATCGCTGTTAGTAATAAAACCATAAAAGTTGGCAAGGTACTGCTGCCACAGGAGATGCTAAAATGAGCATATGAAAGGCAATAATATTCTGTAGTGTGCACTTCGAATGTGCACTCAGATGCTGGTTCATGCTGATTGTCTTACATGGGATAAAAAACTGAGACCAAATATCAAATACAAAAATAACTGCTCAACAAATAATTTCTGCCATTTACTACCCTTAGGCTGCTTCTAATTTTTAAAATTATGTAAGATGGAACAGCTGATGCATATCTCCTCTCCAAATTCCAACATTTTTTCAAGGCCTGTAGGTCCTCTGGACTCTTGAAAGCATTTCTGTAGTTTCCTAAAATGTAAGTTCAAAATCAGCCCTCAGTAGTGATTATTGTTGGGGACCTGATAATTACTAGCCAGGAATTTTGGAAACTATAGACAAAAAGGAAAAACTAGTCTCTGTTGAGCTGTTTGTAGGAGCAGAGAAGAAGAAGCTTTAAAAAATCAAGTTACTGGATAAAAGTATTACTGGAAAAAATAATCTTGAAGACTGCTGTATTCAACTTGACACATTCTTTCAGATCCTTGCTGTAGGTATGTTACCAAGTGTAGTCCTACTAATCAGTTTGTGCACAATGCTTATTGCATGGCCTTCCAGAATCCCATGTGTACTTTATCCTTGGTAACAATACTTCAGGAAAGATACTGGTCCATTAACAATCAGACCTTTCCAAGAAAATATATGCAGTGAATGGTATTCTGGAATTCCTTTATGAGAAGTAGCTGTACTTCCCATTGTTATAAATGCTCACAGGTATCAGAATTTCTCTCCCCTGAACTGACCACTTTTTGTTTTAATGCACAGTATGTTAAATAAAATTAAATTACATACTATGAGGAAGAATTGTTCCCTAGGGTAGCCTTCTTCCAACGTGAACTTAGTGCTAGAATATGTATTCTTAATGACAGAGAAATTACAGGCTGTCACACAGTCATTTAGCAAGGCTAGAGTATTACGAGTTTCTGCTGCCATTCTTACTACTTTAATAAAAATACACATAACTGAAAAGAAACTTTTTTTAATATAATTTGATAAAAAGAAGGTGCTTCAAAATCTAAGCACATGAACTGTAGAAACTGAAAACAGGATAATGTGAAATACAGTTTGGGATAGCAAAGCAATTTAACACGGTGTAAAAATGCTATCAATAAAATACATAAGGGGAGATTCTTGAGTCCATCCCTACCCTGGGAAATAAAACCAAAGTTGAATTTCATGTTATGGTAGCAGTTTAGTGGCAGGGTAAGGCAGATTTATATTAGAATCTAATGCTGAACTTGGTAAAGCATTTGTTCGCACAAAGAGTGAAGAGAGACCGTGGATGGCTCCAGTCTGCACAAAATGCAACTACAGCCCTCAGAGGGAGAAGCAGCTTGGTCTTCTCCACCTTGAGAAGATTTTTTGCCATCACAGAGAGTTTGTAGGGAGGGAGCTGTGGAATGGAGTTTCTAGACATGATAAGTAATAGTTTGCATTGTCCAGTGTTATTCTATAGAATCTGACGGCTGCCTGCACCTCCTCCATTCACTGCATGCCATTATTAATGTACTGGGCTATCACACCATTCAGTACTAATGTTGTCGTGTGTAAGACTGAAATTTGTGGAGAAGACATTGAGCCTACATGACACTGAGTCTCTATCATCTACTTTTCTACAGAACCGGGATTCTTGCACTTTAAGCTACTTGTAGGCAGTTCTGTGAAGGTGTGGTGTGTGTGGCCAGCCCTGCATTTGGCCATGGTGAGGGGAAGAGCAAGAAGAAGAGCAATGCCACATGTCAGGGAAGAAAGCTGCGTAGGAAAGGGCTGGGGGCTGTATTAGTTCCCATATGCTGTGATGGAAAAAGCATTTTTTTCTTCTCAGCATATGTGATCTCCCATCACTGTGGAAGGTCTCTAGACTTGATCATCTTCATGACAGTGAAATTTAAGTGTTCAAGAATATTAGGGATTGTTTCTGAAGTCATTGGGGTATTGGTAGAAGTTCTCATGGTAAATGTTTCATGTATTTGAAATAAAGTTATTTTTTCTCCTCAGAGAACTTTTAACTTGTGGACAAAATTTTGAAACAGAGGGAGAAGTTATTACTGTGAGGGACCGTGCATGAGTTTGTGTAGAGGAGCAGTCCACAAAGGGTTTGCTTAGACACCAGTGGGATCCTCAATTAGGCCTTACAAGGTCATCATAGTGTTGGGAGGGGCTGTTAATGAGATGACCATGGGACGTAGGAAAAATCTCAAATAATGTGAAGGGATGTGGAAAATACCTGTCTTTTGGACAAAATCTCTGCAAAAATTCACAGGGGGCTGAACTTTTATTCTCTTCTTAGTTTGCTTTCAATCTCTACAAAATTATCTTAAATTATGTGTAATACTAAAGGAATTAGCAATGGAAAATATATTTCTTAAGAAATTGATTAGAATTACTTTTAGATAATTTGTGGGATTTTGATTCATTTCAGAAGGGATAGATGGAGCTCTTGCTGTTTTTCTACAGACTTTATCCTATTCTTTATCCTATTGAGTAACTGGAATTCAGAATTCACACATATTTGATTCTTTGATATATATTTTCATTAAAAGCTTGCCAGTAGTGTGAGCTATGCATGTTTTCAAGATATGCATTAAATTTGTAACAGTTTACATGGTATTCTGACAGTTTACCAAACCTATCAGTCAAAAGCAGATGGCCTGCGTTGGTAGGAATTTTGGTTAAAATGAATATATTTTCAACATATGTATTTCATTTATAATATATTTGCTACCAAGGTTTTGTTCTTAAAAAGCAGTTAATCAACCTGCAATATCCTCCTACACTTCAGCTTGATGCTTTAACCCTAAGATATTATCTGTCTGCAGTTCATTTCAGTAATATATGTGATTATATAGCAAATTAAATTATGTCATATGTCAGACCTAGGACACTGAAAATGCAACTGTATTCATTTGTCACTTCTTTATACCTACTTACCTCGCTACCCTTTCATGAACATATTGTGCTCTTAGACATCTGGATCCCCCTGGTTTCAATCCCTTGCTGTTTTGGTTTGTTATTTAATGTGGATGTGTTGATCATCTCATATGGAGGACAGGACATGTTACCAGGTGTCTGTCTGGATCATGGTGCTGTCCAGCCAAGACAGGAAGGAGGGGAGGATGGGTGTGGAGAGATGAGGGGGCTGAATCAGCAGCGGCTTCAGGAGTGGTCACCTGGTGGTCACCAGAGGTTTTCCCACGAGTGGCTGCACTTGGGAGCTTTCTTGATGTGTTGCCCACATCCCAGTTTTCACAGCTGCCAAAACATAAAACAAAGTGCAGGACTGTGGCCAGGGCACAGGCCTGTGAGGATGCCAGTAGCTCTGATTTCAAGTGGATCTCTGCCTTTTCGGCAAGATGGGAAAGCAGGAGACCCCAGCGCTGTTGCACGATCTGTGGCGTGACCAAGGCAAGTGTGGACACCAGGGCAGAGGCACAGCCTTGCTCACTGCCTCGGTGCAGACAAGGGTAGTGGCAACAAGACCAGCATCCTAGGACACTTCAAAATAAAGACAGGTACTCCTATCCACAAGGGCAATGCCGGCACACAGTTCTCAAATTTATTTATATATATTTATTCTAACTTAGGCATCATCAGCTATATAGCTGCAGTTTCTAACAGTTCAAGGGTTTACTTATTTTTGCTAAAACTTTAATGCAAGCTTTTGTATTAACACTAGAAATAATATAGATAGCTTAGGTTTTAAACAATCTATGCTTAGTTTTTGACTAGGAATAATTGTCTTATGTTCCATATCATTGGCAGACAATAATAGGAACAATAGGGACAACTTACCAGAACCAAAACCTAATGATATGTTCTGGTAACATAGCAATTTAGCAGATTAAATAGTAGAAACTATATCGAGGGAATATTTTTAATAAAGATTTATATGCATAGATACCTAGTGAAAAACTGCCTTTTTTTCTGGCACATGTTGTTGCTTTTATTAGCATATTTTCTTACACATTTAAGTATGTCCAACAGACCAGTTGATTTAAAGTGAAAACTGTTTAGAGAAGTTTATCTATGTATTTTTAAAATCAGAACTATTAAAAGTGTACATGTACTGTACATGTACTCTTTTTCCAGTAGCTCAATAATGCAATGTTTTTCCACTTAATTAGAAGGAGAAGTTAGTAAGAAGGAAAGGTTTATCTTGGTTTATAATGGCTTAGATTTTCATGAAGGAACTGTTAGCCAGAGAAATCTGCAACAGTGATACCACCATTGCATTGACATTTAAATTCAAATATTGGGGAAAAAATCAAAACAAAAAGTTTTGAAAGGCCAGAATTGAAGAATTCTTGGATTTTGAATTTGCTTTTTTTATGAACGGAGGTACCTACTTTCTTAGATCAATGTAATAAATTGCCTAGTGGAGCTTACTCTGTTCCTTGTAGGTTTGTTTCAGTGTAAATACAGAGGAATAGTTGACAGGAAACACAAAATCTTTAACAAACATTTTAATTTCTGTAGTTTTTTTCCATGAACCATCCTGAGCCGTTAGGTTTTTTTGTGGCAGAAAGGCTTGTTCTAAAAATAATTTTATTCTCATTCATCTAAAAAGACATTAATTATTCTGAATTGTTTAAGTCATTCTCTCAAATTTTCTATCTCATGGTCTGTTTTCTTAAACTGGAATACTCATTTGGATGAATGTTGTTAGTGAGTGTGAAAAAATGTTTATGATTTTTTCCCTAAAAAATCTCCCCAGGAAGAAAAATCAAGAGGATCTTGTAAAACCTGTTCTCCACTGCTGTTACAAGCTTTGTCCTAAAATGCTTTGAGTTTGCAAGTAAAGGTAATCACACTTTGAAAATGACATTAAATCTAATTTAGCAACTCTAACAGTTAACAATTTTGATGGTATATTTAGATAGTTTGATTTCAAACAAAAAAAGTATACTACTCAATACAACACAAAATACACTATCCTAAATTCATAAGTGATACTATTTCATTGAACAAATTATTATATAGTGTTACTACTGTGAACATTCAGAATTAGGAAGGAAAATAGATAAACTATTAATTAAGTTTCTTCAGAAGAAAAGATATCAAATCTGAGGAGATGTATTAAAAATGTAAATTGGAGTAGGATGGATATATAACAGATAGCCAGGTCCTTTTCCAATGGTAAACAATTTAAAATTTATTACTATTTTAATGGTAATTATATATAATAGAAATTTATGTTCATTCCTGCAGCTCCCTGTTCTATGAAAAGTCATTACTTTTAAATCAATAAGACTGGAGAAATCCACTATTAAGTACAGTTCTTCTTACCTTCCACTTTACTTAATACTACAACTGAAATCGATGTCATACAAACCATCTGTGGGTTTCTTGTACCTGAATATTATCGCCTTTTCAATTTTACAGCAGTTTTCATCCATTCTTTGGGTACCAAGTCCTTTGAGGTTAATATCCCCCTCCCTTGCTGGCCTCTGGTAGGAGACTTGTCCTCCCCATTAGTTCTCATGATAATAGTCTTTACCTGATGTTCTTCTCTTCTCTCTTCTCTTTTCTTTCCCTTGCAAAAGGAAGAGAAATGATTCTTCTCCAGCTTAGTATCTTCTTAACTGGGTGATTTCAAGTCAGGGTCGGAGCCTTTTTTTTGACTGCAGGGTGTCACAGCCAGAGGTGACTCTCCTGGCTGAGCAAAGATCACCCATCCCAGCACCTCTGGCTGGCCAGAGAGGGTGGCAGCTTTCTCAGGATCCAAGGAGTCGCAGGGTCTGCAGCAGAAGTGGCATTACACCAGTGAGCACAGCATCAGTGAAGTTACATCGTTGTAAATCCAGTAAAAGAAATAGGAAAGCCAGGCCTGAGCTGTGTGGAACCAGCTTGGTTTTCCAGGAGGCTATCCAGGAGTGCTGCCCCAGCGACTGGAGACACCTCTTCACTCTCACTCGGCTGCATCTCAGTGATGCTTCTGGCACGCGTGCTTTGGCTGGGCTCCCAACATACTTCTTTTTTCCTCAGTATCTCCTTGCTACCTCCTTCCTTGCAAAACCCCGAGCGTGCTGCTTATAGTCACTGCGCTGATAAAAAGCAGGACCTTGGAAAGCAGCAGATCAGCAGCTGCTTTGTGACATTCCAGCTAAACTTAACCCTCAGATGCGCACTTCCACTTCTGCTCCTTCAAAATCTGCTTTGTCTTACGACATTCCCTGTGTCATCATGAATGTGCATTTGAGGCAAAAGGTGCTTAAAAGAAAACAGTGCATGGCAGATAAGAATATCCATGTTCAAAAAATTCAACAATTTAAGCTCAGCATTGAGGTGGTTTTCTAGAATCAAAACTATTTGGAATTGGAAAAGTAAATTGCATTTCAACTAGTGCAATTTAAGGAAATTTTAAAAACAGCTGTAAAGAATGAGCCATCAGATAACCTGTGCTTGAGGAAGCAACTGATGCAAACACTTTCCTAAGATCTTGCCACAGATAATATTACATTGTATAAATTAAGACTTTCTTTCAGTACTGAAAATCATAAGTCTGCTTTGAAAAGTTATTAGCTTCTGCTAATTTCCTGTGGTAATAATATAATTACATACTATTCAATAAGTACTTTCACAAAACACATGAAATTTTAGAAATGCAATACATCTAATTTCAGAGTTCCATTAAAAGCCTGCAAACAGACTATAGGCAACAGCTTTTACTTTAGTTTGAATCCCCTGGCTGCTGCTCATTTTCTGGTCAGTTATGTAGAGTTGCACTTTCTGTGTCTAAGGTTAAAATCTTTTTTTCTGTCCCACAAAACTCTTCTCAGTCATCTGAATTAGGGAGCAGAGAAGTCATGGTTCATCTCCATTTGTCCAGCTGTGATAGTGCACAAGAGAAAGTAGCTGGATTTATCAGATTTATCCTGAGCTACAGCATTTGCACCCCACATCTCTTTACAGATCCTGTGCTGGAAGCATTTCAGCCAGGTACCTGTTAGGTTTCATGCCTCATATGTATGCATAACTCACAGTGTAGGGAGAAAGCCTCATCGTGACTTTAAAGGTGTGTCCAAGGTGTGGGAACCTGAGGAGCTCCCTGCTGTGACCCTGGCAGTCCTGTGAGCCTGCTGAAAGGTTCCCAGCTTTCTCCTGTGGGCTGAGCTTGCTGCAACCCCTTGGTGTGACTCACCTGCTCCTACTCTGCCTCTTCTATTGATGGCATGTGGCCTTCTGAGGGCTTCTGTGGGGACTTTTGGAAAACAACTGTGGCTCCTTTTTTATGTATATTAAGATGTTCTGTTAGAGGTGTGATGCCCAGTGACCTCAGCAGTACTTTGGGGAGCAGATGACATGACAAAAGAAGCCCCGAGAGGATCACAGGAGTGGCATCTGTGCCTCTGGCTCTCCAGAGGTATGAGCAGAACAGGTAGCTGGGGGAGGCTTTTGCCACCCAAACAGATCCCTTTCTTTTTAAGATTGAAAAAGAACAAAGGTAATTGTGAATAGATAGGTGTACTGGGCTTAATTCTTTAACCTCATAGATGCCTCGTATAAATGAATTTCGACTTGTAGTAATGTATTTTACAGGAAATACTTGCTGTTCTTACTGCTTCTACAATGTATAAATTGTCTTAGGAGGGTTGGTAATTACATTGGTCTGCCTTTTGGGAGGATATATCCAGCACACAAAATTGTATCTTCTTGAGGCAACTGTTAATTTCTGCTTTTGTAGTGTTTTATTGTCCCTTGAATAATTAATCTTTGTGCTTTAAGGCTGGTATCATTCTTTTTGGTCTACTCTCTTCCTAGCTTTAACTGAGTTTAAATCATCAGTTGCTGCATTAAAGCAATGAACATATTGCTTTGTGCTACAAGATATTTTACAATGTTTTCACAAATTTGAGTGTTTTAAATGGCAGTTCTACAGTTTCAAATACCTCCCAGTTAATAAACAAAATAAATAAATGTTCAATAAAGAAGCAACATACCATGAATCTGAATCACCTCTTGTTTTTCAAGATAAAATTTTCAAGGAAATTAGTTTACAAACTACATTTTGATGTCTGGAGTCCATCAGTCTCTAGGAGAGAGAGTTGTAATTACATTCTGTCTCAATTTATGCTGTGTGTCTGCACTCCTTTTTAGAATTTTTCTTTTTAATTCTATTATATTGAACTTAATTTTACATGACAAGTAGCAGAATCATGCAGATAAGTAACAGAAGAAATACAATTGTTCTGTAAAGACTCCCAGAGTTTTCTGTAAGGAAGATCTTCCAAAATTTTGTCAGCACTTTCTCAGATTTCTTTTCTGGGCTTTCTTGAAATTTGAAATATTGAACTTTCTCCTCTTAATGATGAAAAAATTTAATCATAGCTACATATTAATCGAAAGTTCATTTTTTTCCTGATTTGAAATCATGAGTGCCTTATTTGCATTGATAAAGTTATACTTTGTAATTTTCAAAATCTAAATAATCTCAAGAGTGAAATGCTTTACAGTATCCATATTTTCTGCTTGACATTAAGAACAGGTAAAGAAAATGTTCAGTAAATGAACTCCATCCTCGGTTGCCGTGAAACAATTAGCCGAACTGTTTATTTCTGATAGAGGTTGTTTATTTGTAAAATTCAGAGTTATTTAGAGCAAACTCAGACTAGAGACCTGGGATTTTATACCCTAACAATGCTTTTCCCAACATTGGGTATACTGGAACTAGAACCTTAATTTAGCATTACATTGATATTTTATTTTTCAATCAAATTTTGCTAAAAAAAAAATTGCAGGGGGTCTTTTCTTGATTTTTTTTAGATGACATTGATCCTCTCTGAAAGAGTTTCCACCTACTCTGTAGCAGCCCAGTTGCTGGTATTCATGCTGAACTTTTCATCTTCTCATGATAACTTTCCAAGAACTCTGAACTTTAGGTAGTGTTTTGAGAGATAAGATGCATTTCATATCCAGATTGTTTTGTTAGATGTTTAAAAATCATTTTCTTATCATAAAAGGGGAGGACGGTAAGCTCTGTAATGGCATATCTGCTTAACTAGATGAGTTTTAATGTACAGTAACCTCCCCTTTAATGAATACCATTTAGTACATTTAAATGGTGTTAAAGTATGCTTTTCTGCTGTTCCTTATTACAAATGCTCAGTGGACTTCTGATGCCATCCATGCTTATCCATAGCCAGTACTTGTTAGCAATCTGCTTTTCTTCCATTGCTACAGAAGGTAAGAGTAAAACAGGGGTAAGGCTTTTAAATGAGGAAGAAATTCTTCACAGTGAGGGTGATGAGGCACTGGAATAAGTTGCCCGGACAAGTTGTGGATGCCTCATCCCCAGAGCAGTTCCAGATCAGATTGGATGGGGCTCTGGGCAACCTGGTCAAGTGGAAAGTGTTCCTGCCCACAGCAGAGGGATTGGAACAAGGCAATCTTGACAGTCCTTTCCACTCCAAACTGTCCTATGGTTCTATGACTGATATTTAAAAGGAAGCAGACACTCAATGCTGCAATTTCAGATTGCATTTACATTAGTAAATGCTAATGTAAACTATTGAGAGCTGGGCACACACGTCAGTGCTTGAGTCTGTGTCCTTGGTTACTGAGCATGGGATTAACTGTGCTGGGGCTGGTTGTTAGTGGTGTCCCAGGCATGAATCAGGGACATCCCAAGGCATTCCCTGCCTTATTCTCTGCTGATTGGCTCCACATCCAGAGAATAAACCCAGGTCTGTTCTGTTCTGCTGAGCTCCAGCATTGTAGACACAGCCCACAAGTTTGAAGGTTTTTTTTTCATTTTGATACCTCTTATCCCCTCCTAAAAGATTGCTCTTTTAAGTCAGCTACAGGTCACTGCTCCCAAGGATGTTGGTGACACACGGGAGCACTGGTGGACACTTGGAAAAAGGGGTTAATGCACAGCATCTCCTTGGTCTCACAAAAAAATTAAGGCATACAAGAATAACTTGCAGCTCGTCTGCCTGCAGGGAAAGGGGGCTTCATTTATATCAGCTCATGCTATTTCTGACACCATCAAAGATGCTGGACAAAATGTGAGTTTAATTACAGTGAACCTGTCAGTACTGTAAGAGAACTGCTGCTCTTTGAGTAGAGGAGATGCAGTGATAACTTCAATAAAAACTGCAGACAGTATGCCATTTTTAACAAGTGCCAATCACAGATATTGCCATCTTTTTGTTAGTAATCAAGAAGGTATGTAGCCAAAATAACAATATATCTTTTATTCATTTATATATAATTAAAAGATAATATCCATGACCTGAAGTTTATACTTAGCATGAGATAATTTGGAAGTAAAAGATCTGGTGCTCAATGAAACTGAAAGAAATATTACCCTTTCCCTGCACAATGGTTTTCTTAAAAATAAACTGCAAACTGAAGACTTTAGGTTGCTAATATGCCATCCAAGATATATCAGACTTGAAGTAGGATGAATAGTTTTAATTATGTGTAAATAGATTCATTAAGAGGAATGCAAAGGTCCAGCAATTATTCATTCTCTGAAATTAGATTAAGCATATTGTGTTTAGAGTCTTGTATCTTAATGGGCCACTTTAATTTCTGTTTATAACTATTATTCTATTTCAAATGCACATTAATCTTCTTCCTAGTGAAATGTATCCATTTATCTAACAAAAGGAAATGTTATATGTTCCCAGCTATTCATGCAATTATTTGAAGACAGTGTTGATTTAAATTTTGGGTTGGCAATAAATAGTTTTTACTTTGGACTTGTCATTGTTTCCTTGAGTATCTCTAGACAATGTTGAGCATGATAAATTCCCTCCTGTAGAGGGAAAAATTACTTTATAAAACAGGGCAAGGTTAAAAGCTTTTATATACACCTTTTCATTTGCATATGTTCAAATGTAATACCTTGATGTTTGCTTTCCTGTGTGAACTTGGACGAGCTTCTGATGGTAAGATGACTTACACACATCTACAAGACTCCTATGTGATGCTAATACCTTTTCTTGTACACAAGATCATTTTCATGCACATACAAGTAATACCTACAGCTGTAAGTTTAGAAACAAGCTAGACTGCTCCCACTTTGGAGTATCTCACTTGAGAATATACATACTGACATGTGGTAGTAGAGGTGTGGAGATTTTCTCTTAAGTGCCATCACTCTTGATTATATACATGTAAATATGATCAAAACCAAACCTATTACGTCCAGGCTTGTTAATCTAGGATAGCATTGCAGTCTCGCTGGCAAGTTAGTTTCAGTTATAGTTCTTAGCATATTCCCATGCAGTTGCTTTCTATGTTGTGTTTCTCAGGAGTATTCTTGAATATCATGGTTACCAAAAGACAGAAAACACAACATGGTAACATAGAAACAGCCTCTGTAGAAGGGAAATTATTGTAAGAACACTCATGCTATTTTTTTTGCTTTAGTCAACAATGTGTGTCTGGTTTTCTTGAACATAGACGATGTCATCATCTTTGTGCCAATGACTGACAGATCTGCTCTGGACCTACTTTCTCCTATCTAGGACTTATTTGCTGCCATTTCTCCTCACTGAGTTGTCTCTAACTGAAATGTGAGTTGAATCAATTATTTTCTATTCAGATGTTGTCCGAATGTCTCCTGTGCTGATACATATGGGGAGCGTTATCGGTATAAACCAGCATGTTGGCTAATGGCCCAAGTGGCATCTTTGACTCAGTCTTTGCCATAGCAACGCATTTCCAGACCATGACAAGACTTACAGGTGATCTCTATATGTGCTTTCCAAGAGAACTCTCTCTTCCTTTCATCCTCAGACATAAATCACTTATTTGCACCATCACTGTATTGTTTTGTGATTATTGCAAAATTACTTTCTCCTGGTTTGACAGGTGCAGTTCTGCCCTTACAATATCCATGTAAAATAAGCATGATACAATGATCTGTCCAGCCAGTCTGTTTTGCATTCTCACCCATGTCCATGAAACATTACACTGTCCCCTGTGCTTCTGTTGCATTAAATTTAAATGCTTGTCTTCACTTTTAAAGCTTTTTTATACAACAGTCTGAACATAGTTCATCAAGCTTCTGGCTCAAATGCAGTAGATGAGTTCCTTGGATAATATATTCTAAGACATATTATATGAAAAATATATAATTGTTCCATCAGTTCAAAGTTTTGACTTAAAAGTCACAAGTTACCTCTTTGCATCAAAGCCTCAATGAGAACAAAATAGGTGTAAAACATTGAAGGAAACAACCTTTAATTTCAAGGCAAGGACAAAAAACCAACCCTAACCCACCAAAAAAAAAAAAAAAGGTTTGGTAAAATGGGTGTGTATATGTCATGTCACACAAATGTTGGCTGGAATAAACTTCTGGAGGTCATCCAGTCCAAGATCCCACTCAAAGCACAGGCATGTCCAACACTGGAGCATGGCAGCAATGAATTCATCTATCCAGATCATGGAAATATTCAGGGGAAAGGTTCTACTTACCTTTCTGTGCATGTTTCTTATAACCTAGTTGTAGTGTTGAGATGTGTTTTGCTCACTTAATATTTATATATGTCCTATTGATATTGGCATAGCACAGTACATGTGTAGCAAGGTAATGCCCAACAGTAATTTCTTTTAATCACCTGACCAACTGTGTGGCAATGGTTTTGGTCCTCCTGGGACGAAAGGCAGTTCATGTGTTTTCACTTTAGTAAGCCTTGGTAGACATATTAAGGATTTCAGAGTATTCCTGTCCCCCCCTTTTGCCTTGGACATTCAGTAGTTTGAAGTTTATACCTGTAAGGGATCACCACAATAGTGCTACCCCTGAGCTGTGATCACATAAATACAAAGACATTGATATCAGTGTAGTGAAACCACATCTTAATAAATTCTTTCTATTTATTTGCTTGCTGCTGAATCTGTACAGAGCTGAAATATAATTTTATGTATTTCTGTGGCAGAGGATGTGTCTCAAACTATTTACAAACTATTTACTCTGTTTGGCAGAGTAAACTCAAAGAAGGGCAAGGTCATTGGGTATCTGTGTTTCTCCTGCAGGGGGATCTGCAAGAAGGTTTAAAAGAACCCACATAATTAATCTGAAGTACAAGGGGATTAGAAATAAAGCAGAACAAGTAGAACTTACATTTTAAAACCCATATGCTTTTTCATATCTGTGAATAAATACCATAACTAACTTATTTTCTCACACTCATTTATTAAAATTAGTTTACATTTTTGCAACTAATTGTTAATTGCTTGGCTCTATTCAAAGCATTTTGGGAAAACGTGTACTGATCTATACTATGTGATGACCAGATGGAAGAGGCATGATTCTACACATCCAAATTAAAGGTGGCAACAAACAAGCCTTTCTGCCGTTCATATTTCACTCACTTTTCATATTTCACTTTTCAGCATAAAAGCTGGTGTAGGTGCTTCTCAGCCAGTCATTGGGCACAAAATATTTAAATGTTGGTAGGAAACACCAAGGCAAACTCAACTGAAGTTAATACTCCTAAAAATCTTATTGCTTCTTTCTAGTATGTACCATTTCATTTTTGTTCTTTGAATGTAAGTCACCTCTATGGATCATAGCTGGATCTAAATTACTGTTTTGGCCTTAAAATTACTTCCAATTATGTGGGCTGGAACACCTCCCTAAAAGTCTCCAAACAGTGTAGTAATCACTACTTTATATTTTAAGATAATTTGAACTAGGCTTGGGTTTTAAAATGGGAGTTCTTAAGGGCAATTCTGATCATCCTTAATCACAACACTGAAGAGGTTTCTGTGCATCTGAAAAGATGTGCTTGCTATGGACATCCTTCTGTTGACATTTCCACATATTTGTGAGCTGAAGCACTACAAAAAATATTTTTATACTTTTGCTTTGCATATTCTGACAGTCAATTTGACAATTCATTGAATAATTTTTTGGGAGGGAAGTTTGTTGGCTGCTTTTTTAATTTATAATTTTCCTGATTTATTATAGTCATACATTCTTATTGCTCTTTCCTTCTATTTTGTGATATTGTGCCTTCTTTCTTGTACGCTCACATTTTTTTAAATTTCATTCTGGAGTCTTGCAATCTTGCTGAAGTTATTTCTGCAAACCGTTGGCTAGTTTTAGGCATAAACAAAAATTTCCTCTGTTTTGATTTGTGCTTTACAAAGCAAACTAATGAGATTAGTAATGTGGCAGGACTATTGAAGAATGCTTTCTACTTATATGTTAATTTGGAAACTTCTATGAAATTTAACATTTTTTACTAAAAGTATTTGCAGTAGATGATGCCAAGGAGAAAAATATCTGATATTGTTTATCATAACTTTTTTTTTACTGATTTTTTTTTCAAGTGTATCTAATTCTTGTTCACTCATACAGTTTCCATAAAAAACCCCCAATGAATATTAGCTATCCTGAATCTAAAACATTCCATTCTGCATAGTGACAAAGCCTGCACTGTGTTGTTTGGAGATCAGCCTATGTGGTTGATGGTAGTTTTTCTGGGTAGGAATGCTGTTGAAGAAACTTGGAGGGTAATGTAGGCTTACTTGTGGAGGGGTGGCTCTGCTCTTCCTCTGTTAGTCATGCATGTGCCACTAGTGGAAACAGCCTACAACAGACCTTTTTTTAAACTGAAAAGGGAAGGGGAATCCTGCAGAAATTTGTGTCCTTAAACATAGAAAGGAAGAGGGCAAAGACACAGACTTGAGTATCTGAAAAACATTTGTGGTGAATTCTCTCTTCAGTGCTTTACTTACTTTGTTTATTTGCAAAGTAGCAGTTGCATTGTGCACATTTCTGCATCCAGGAAGAGTGATATTGGATTTTAGCATGCCTCCTAAGTAATTCTTGGTCTGTAAGGTTCCATTGAGGTTTCCCACTTGTTCTTTAATTGATGGACCTACTGAGGGTGCCAAAAGGAACTTGAGGTCGTGATGTAACATTTTACCTGCAGGTAAAAAAACCAGCAATTTCTCTTCAGACATTTGAAGCTGGATTTTGATGTTGCTTCCTTGATGAACATCACCAGAAAATACGGGTTTTGTACAGCCTTCTGAAAAAAAAAAAAGATAAAAAATCCAGATGATTCTTTTTTTTTTCTGAGTCTGTTGGTTGTTTCCTGTTTGTGGCTTTTGAGGCGTAACTACATCAATTACAGCTGGTGAGAGAATGTAAATGCATTTAACCATACAGAGCCCATGTATTTCTGCAGCATTGTAGCAGAAGCTAAGAGTGGAAGATAGAAAATACTATAAAATAAGGCTCCAGTGTGACTTATCTCTATGGATAATGGTAGTATTCCTTCCTACATCTTCTCCTTTGGTGCAATTTCTTCTTTTTCTGACATAGAAGTTATATATATTTCAGACAGGTATTACCTCCCTGACTGGTGAAGGTTTGGGAAATCAATTCAGCTGTTCATCTTGTGATATGTCAAAGAGTGTCTGGCTTTCTCTGGATCTATGTTAACTCCCAGGTGGTTGGGTTATACTCCGTCCCTATCTCATCGTGTGCTACACCTTGTGTCAAATGAACTGTCCCTTTTTATTTGAATATCAGCAGGCAGGTGCCTCTTCTGAAGATGCTGGTTTCTGTGGCTGGAAAGGAAGGCCAAAACCGCACCCTAAGTTCTTGGAAGCATGATATCCTTCCAGGTCCATCTGGTTTCAGACACGGCCTAACGATACCTGTGTTGTTTGTGAGCAATGTGTAACTGGGGGACTGTCCTGGTTTAGGGCAAATTTGGGAGGAAACTTCCAAATGGGGTTCCTCTGGGAAGCAAACCCAAACAGCTCCTCCCTCTCAGCTGGTCCAGGAATAAAGTTCCTCTGAGAAAAAGTGGAAAAAACTATTTATTTAACAAACAGAAGCCCACAAGCACCAACAATTGAATAATATGAAACAATAAAACCTCTCACTGCTCCGAAGAGGGCTGGCCAGAATGAAAGTGTCCTTGCCGTGGGTGTGCTCAGCTCTCTCTCTCTCAGTCTCTCTCTCGGGCCGTCCAGGCCCCGCTGGGCCGCAGGTGCGAGCTCCCGGTGCCTCTCTGGTCTTGTCAGTCCAGGATAGGTTTAAAGAGTCCCAAGAAAAAGGGAAAACTGTCCAGGGAGCTTCTTCTGCAGCTAGCCAAAGCTAATTAAAAGGGAAAAAAAAAAAGAGCTCACTCTCTCTCTCTGTCTGAAGACAGTGCAGTCCGAAGAGCAGTGTGGGAGTTCGAGCAGTTTCTCCAAACAAACTGCACACTACTACTTCTCTCTTGAAACCAGCCTTAACGGTACAGGACATAATATCTAACACAAACAGAGCAGACAATTGGGGATACAAGCATCATAAAGTCACCCTACGACAGGGACTTAGTTTCTCAGACCTGATAATGGCCACTCAGTTCATATTAACATGATTTTCTGGAAAAGTTTGTTCCCAAGCTTTTGAGTTGTTTATTTTCTCACAAAATTAATGTACTTTGTCAGCAGTCAACAAGCACAATCTTTAAGGCTTTACAACATTTGTATTTATTTTGAAGTCAGCATAAAATTACTGTACACATATGATCTCCCTATTTTTTATTTCCCCTGCATTTTGCTTTGTTCTTTCCAACTCTCACAACCTTTTTGAGAAGTGGACAGATTTCTGGGGAAAACAGGTTCGGAAGAAAAACCCTTCTACTTTCTCTCACAGCTTTTAATTTAGAATGGCTAATTCAGCACGTTATGGATACTGGTGTTTTAGTTGCCAATGAGGAATTAGCAAGTAATTATGGGAAAGATTTGCCTTGTTTCAGAGACTGAAAAAGATAATCATAGCTCTCAGAGAAGATGAAGGTAGTGCTGCAAAAAAACTTCCTTCAGAGGTTTCCCAATTTAACTGCTTTGCTGTTGGAACAAAAAGGTGAATAAAAGGTACCTTCAAGGAAGCACAAACTAGAAGTAACTGTCATGTAGTAAAGGTATTATCCTTATGTCTTTAGAAGCTCTAGACTTGGGTCTAAAGAAAGATGACCATCTTTCATATACAAAGAAACAGAACAAGAACTTAGATGCCAGACAAAAACAAAAAATTACACTATCTTTGAACGCTTTGTTTCTTGTGATCCAGGCCCCCAGAAAATGCTTCTTTTAAAATCAAGTTAGCTGTCAGGATTGTCTTTGTATGCCACATATGTTTACTTCTAGGTGAGTATCTAAATCTGCTTCTGTGATTTATAACCATTTTGGGAGAGAAGAATGTAAGGTCTCCTGAGAAAAAATTCGGTGTTTTAGAAAATCCAAAGCAAAGACATTTATTCTCGCTATCAAGCTAATCAGCCACAAAATACAACATATTATGGGAACTTGCATATATCATTCAATAGCATTTAACATCTTTGTAGTCACTCTTTTCAGCTTCTCAAACTTGTTATCTCTGTGTAGTGACATGAAAGATAAGCATCAGGAAGAAATCGGCCCCGGCAAATTTGAGGCCACTTCTAATTCTGTACATCTGCAGTCACTTCTTTTCCTAGCTGCACATACAATTGCTCAGTGTAATCCCTGCCATCTCACTTCTCGTTAAAAATCAGCTTTGCAACTAGAAAACTATAAAAATTTCAGAAAAATACAGATGGATTTGTCTAAACCATAGGGTACCAATCCTGTCCATCCCTGCTAGAATGATTATATCTGCAAGCAACATGAGGATTTTAACTGTAAATCTGCAGGGATTAAAGCTCAAGTGGTTTTGCTTTATTTAGGTGTAGATCTAAAAAGTCCTGCTAGCTTAAATAATTTTATATCTTTGAAAAATTGATTTAATTTTCTACAGAAAATACTAACACAGTTGTTGTTCTCTCTTTTTTTTTTAATGTACACTAAGTCTTTTGGTTTTTTTCTGATTTCCAAATTTTCCTATTTTTCATGCCGTTTACCACTGCTACTTAGTTTTGGACCTCCTAGTTTCTCCAGAATAGTCAATATTGTTACTGAAATGTCTTTAATGTTTTTACTTCCTTACTCCACCTCTGAAGAAGATGAAGCAAAAAGCATTCTAGCAAGATTGAACATTATTATTTGAATTGCTCATCCATGATATTTTATATATTATGTATTTTATGTATTATATTTTATGTAGCTTATTTGTTCTAGCAGGCATTCTTCATGTTTTCTGTATTCTGTACATTTTTCATTAGGATTGCTTTTTCTTAATCCTTATAAGTAGCTCCTCCCCATAGCATAATTAAAAATTACTACCTAGACATAACATTCTTTCCTGAAATTATGTTAGATGTGTCTGTGCTGTTAATATTTGGATAAACAGCAGGGGTGGACCTTCCATGTTCTAGTACATCTTGTACCCAGACTTGCCCCACATAATCCTTATAAGAAGGACTACGTTGGAACGGAAAGAGACACAATATCCCAGGTCACTTCAACCTGTTAAATTGTCTCCAATAAGCTGATTTCCAGTGTGCAGAGAAGCACTTGAAGATGAGAGGTAAAAAGCTGTAACAGAAGAAGTTGCCACACAAAAATGGCACCTATAAACTTGTCACCTCGACTGCCAGTCACTGATGAGGTAAAGACCAACAACTGAGTACCAGTACAAAGACTCTGACACAGAAACAAAACTATAGTCAACTACAAAGGGCATCCATATCCAGGAAGATAAATCTCTTCAGATAAAGCAACAAAAGGAATCCCAAGCTCCTGGGAGTCAAAAACAATCATTACTTTTCCAATTACACCATAAAATATCACAGCCCTTTCAGTTCTCTTTTTTCAATTCATATTGTGTGTTCATGATAACCTGTATGTTTTTTCCATAGTTATTAATATGCTTTTAGCATTATTGATAAATAGCCACTGCTACCTCTTCATGCTATGGCTTCAGACTTTGGTCTCATGAAACCTTTATTAGATGCAATAATGTTTAGAGGTTGTCAAAGTTATATTTGAAGTTACCTGAATAATACATATTCTACTACCTCTTTGCTTGTACAAAACTTGTACAAGTGCAAAGTTTTTTGAGGTGATTTTTCTTTATCCACTTTTATGTAATATAAGATTTCTAGGAACTGTTCATTTACAGACATTCAGAAGTTTTATAATGTCTGTGTATAAGAATGCTCTTTATCTGACACTGAATTCTTCTATTATGTATTAAAATATTCCTTCAGGATGGAACCAAACGAAATGGTTGATTGTGTCTCTTGTTTACAGCATGAATTACTGTACTTGACAGGCAGAGGGAAAGTTAGGAAACTGCAATAGAAATAAATGAGTGAGTTTACACTAAAATAGAATAGTAGGTTCGTAAAAGAATGGGGATTCTCAGACAAATCTCATGTCCCAGATTTGTCAAGTAATCTCTGCTTCTTAATAGAGGACATAGGTTGATACATCTGAAGTTTTCCATGCAAAAGCCTTCATTTGTATTACAAAAAAACCCAAATATATTTTAAATTTTACATCAGAGTTTTACACATGTTTTAGAACTTGGACAATATCTCCAATATCATCCTTCACCCTTGGATGATTTTTAGGTATTACTGAAGGAGAAGAAAATAGTTCCTGGCTTCTTATTTTGTATTCTTGCTAATTCCGTTCCTATCTACTAAAATATTCCTATATAGAATAGTGAAATCCACTGCAGTAACATTTGTTATGCCATAGTGTTTACTTCTCTGTCTTTTTTATACAGAGACTTGAAGCTGATGTATCCATTCTAGCAGATTATATTTTGCCCCGTGTTAGGAAACATCTGATACAAACTGATGTTTAGGTACCATATTGCTCAGATGGAATATCTGATAAATACTACAAAGTGCATATTTTAATTTTTTTCCATTCTTTACATAATCAAATCTGACAGTCATATGCCCAGGAAATATTCCTTCAAATGAGTGACAAGGCAAGATTTGTGAATGAAATACCAGCCCATTCTGAATAATTCATTTTAAGGGAACATTTTTGTTAGATGGGGCATGTGAAAGAACTCTTTATACTAATTTATGGGGCCTGAGGAAAATTTACTTCTTTGTTTAGTCATAGTAATTGACTTGTTGAATGATAATTTAGCATTCTATGTTTTAAAAAGAACATGGTTGTCACATGTTATTTGGTGGGTCATATAAAAGTGTTATTAGTGCCATATTTGTTGTACTTTGCTTCCTGTATTCTCATTTTCTCCAATTAAAAAAGAGGTGAATTTCATAGCACTTCCATTTTTTTTTCTTTTCCTTACATGTATTGATGAGCATCTTGTAGTTCATCTTTTACTGCTGAGATAGGCCACTGTATTAGCTTTGAACATTTGTGCTTGGTGGAAGGATTTTATTTTTTACATGCAGAAAGAAAAACTAGTAGACAAGTTAAAATCTCAAAGGAGTACTCACAGTTTGACAAGCAAAAGATTGAAGAGAGCAAGAAATATAACATCTAATTAAGTAGTGGTCATGATATTTTGGTGCTTCAGCAAATTATATATGAAATGTATGGCCTAAAGATTGGAGCTTATCCTTGAGGTGTTCTGTCAGAAATCACTCCTTATGCTATTGATGAAACCAGATCTCATTGTAAATAAGGTTAATTTTGTTTGACGCTGTGTACAATCCACTTTTTATCATGAATTCATAGATTCATGCATTTGGTAATGTGCTTTAGTGTTACCAGCTTTTAAATAGTTTTGCTATATCTAAAGCTATTTTACTAGTTGTTATAATACCAAAAATTACTCTATGTTGAAGCCTTACTTAGCCTATTTATGTAATTACATATACATAAAAAATTAACATCCTGAAGATACCAGGAACAAATTTGAAAAAACGTCCTTTACAAACCTCCTGTACCAACTAATTACAGTTTTTTTAAACCTTTGAACTCATTTGAAGAAAAAAGCAAAATGATAAGAGGGGAGAGAAAAAGAGGGACCACTGTCCTTTGCAGGGTCTGTGAAAAGCCTAGGTCCAGTTTTGATTTATGTGGATTATAGAATGTCAGTGGCAACTGCTGCTTGAATGTTGAACTGCAATGTGTTGAACTGCTCTGAAATGCATTTTGGAAAAAATATAGAATAAAATACAGAATATTTTCAAGTCAATACATATCTGCAAAAAAATGTGAGAAGGATTGTTGTGCTTGGAGGGTAAAATGAATAATGCCATGTTAGATCCAAGAATGTGTGAGAAAGACAGTCTTGAAGGGCAGAATGATTTCATCTTGCTGGAAGTAATTCCATTAAGATTATAAAACAGTAAGTAAAGTATTCAGATTCTATTGTATTGCAGGTGTTTGTACATGTTCATTATTCTTTATATAAGCATGTACAAAGAGGTGGAACTAAAGCAGACTTTCTTGCATTCTAGTTGCTGTGTTTCACCAGCTGCACAGTCATTTAGCAGTATTACCCTGGTAATGACTATTTTAAGTAAATCACAGTCTAAATTGATGGTATCAGACAGCAATCCAGGAACAGACAAGTGATTTAGTACCAAAGTAGCAGAGAGGGAAGAACTGAGGAGTATACTTGCATGTTTCTTCAGGTTTGTATGTTCTGCACAAATAATCAGGCTGAAGTGCAAACAATACATAATCTTTCTCATGAGTCTTCTCTGGTACTTTCTTCAACAGGAGAATACTGAGTCCTAAAACATTTGAAGTGTGGGGGAAAATGGAACTTCAGGCTGCCAGCATCAAATTGTCTTGGAAAGTAGCTAGACAGAGCAGGCAACCTTTTCAAACTGTTGCAAATGAGCAAGGAGAAGAATATAGAATACCACTTTCAGCTGAAACATTTTCACTATCCCAGTTGTTTTAGAATGTCTTTTCTAAAATAATTAGGCTGAAACTTTGAATTAATTCAGTCAACATTCACATTTTCTTTAATAAAATTTACTTTGTGAGTTTTCAGCATAGAGTAAGAAGAATTAAAACTGTTCACATACATTATTTTCCATAGACAATTGTCCATGTATGTTAGTAAATAATCAGCCAGACTGTTCCTGAGATATGTTACATGGCAATGATATTCAGCTAGATCTCAACTAATGTTACATAACTCAGAGGGCTAATTTAGGATTATGGACCATCTGCCAATACTCTGTACATAATTTACCAAGATAAATAGGAAGCTGCAGCAGACAACTCAGATCTTAGCAGACCTGAATTTCTTTGAAAGATTTCTCTTTGACTCTAACAATTGTAGTGGAACATGCAGGGCAACCATGCCCCTAACTTGGGCACTCTGGTACCTGAAATTAGTTTAGGTTAATTTCTATTAATCTGGACTGGAATTTGTTGTCATATTGACAAAGTCAAACTAGACTTATTTAATGTTCCACTCTACACTTGCCACAGAGTTCATCATTTGTGATAACACTCATCCTGGTATGTCTTTATCTGAGGGAATTATTAAGTCTTTGCCTTTTGCAAATAATACTTCAAAGAAGGTGCATTATAATAGACTAATTTTGATCCACTTTGAATCCTGGTCTTCCAGTATTGCATGTGTTGGACAACAGAATAATGACTGGTCTCTCTTGTTGAACTTGGAGCCAAGAGTGGTAGAAGTGATAGAAGGGTCTTTAGTCATATTTCTACTTCTTATTCAACAAGAGGTAGCCTTGAGTAGGATTATACTGAAACATTTACTTGAAGCTATGTCTATATTAATCTAAAACCGAGACAGCTGCCCAACTTTCATGCCTTGACAGGAATGGCAGAAAACTTCCTTACTGTGTTATGGCATCAGTAGGCCAATCAGCACCATGCCAAAGCAGAATTGAGAGCTACTCAAAGTTACTGCTGTGTTAAATAGGTATTGTATTTTTTGCCTTGTATTTCCTGCTGCTGGAGTGAACTTAGAAAAGCAATAGGAAATTTTGGTAAGAGATGTTAAATCACCGTATTGTTCTGATAGTTGATCAACAATAACAGAATAACAGTTGATCACTTCTTTCATCATCTCAAGTTGATAATGATTCCAGCAGGATGGATACACTGCTTTTTTGGTTCTGAATAGTTTGATGCTTGTTCAGTATGGTTGTTCAGGTATAAATGGGTCAGAGGAGTGTGTATTTATATTGGAGAACACATATTGGAATAGGTGTTCTTTAGGTGCCGATTATATTTCTTTCCCCAAGAGTTTATCTGTAAAGAGCAAAAGAACTGGTTTGTTATCCTAATGTTAATTCTCTGGCCTCTAGAGTTCCATACATCTTCTGTATTTAGGATTTTGAGATGCTCAGTGCCCAAAGCATGTGTGTCTATCACTATGTGACTGTTAGAACACTTGAGTCCAAAAACACCCCACAAACATTTTGGTATTTGGGCCAGATAAGGCTAGATATGATAATCTTAAACAATTTGCAGATGTTACCTTGGAGCCTGGCTGAACTTAGGGTGGATATTGTTTTCTGGTTTCATGATCAGGATATTGTGATAACTGCCAACCAAGGTCAGGGAGGAGGCAAAAAGTTTCTAGCATTTCTTTACTTGATATTCATTTATAATTATTATTTTAAAAGTTCTGAGATGGAAAATTGGAAACTTGGACTAGAGTTCATCCATGTGGAGTCTTTAAATATAAATACAGAAAAAGACATGGCTCTTGA
>WAAE01006836.1:0-24813 GCA_013400495.1 Nicator chloris
ACTGACAGCAGTGTGGGTGGGTGTGTGCCTTTATTTTACCATAGGATAACAGGAAACTCTTTGTAATTTGATAGCTAGTACACTATTGTCTTTGCTACCCTCCTGCCTGGTGGTGTGTTCAAAAATAATAGATATAGTATGGGATCATAGAATAAGGTAGGAGTCAGTCTAACAGCGTGTTCTGAAACAGATGCTTACAAAATGAGATGTATGCATATTAATTTGAAAATAGAAAGATATGGTTTTATTTCTTGAGTTTACTGAGTGGTTGGTAGTCATTGATTTTGTTACATATAACTACAGTAGCAAAGTCACAGAGTTAAAAGTATTAGGAAAAAGTTGAAAATGGTTGGTCCACTTTCCCCATCCGTTCTATGCAAGATGAAGTACTTGACATTTTGAAACACTGGATATTACTTCATTTATTAATTTCATAATTACCCTGAATGTAAAACTTAATTATGAGCTCTCTGTAGTCCATAGTGAGGTGATTCGAACTCTTCCAAGACTACTCCTACACAATAGTATGTATATATTCGTGCCAAAAAAAAATCATTGAAACCCCTGAGTTGGAAGGGACCCACAAGGATCATAAAGTCCAGTTTCTGACTCTGCACAGGGCAGCCTAAAAATTAAATCATATGTCTCAAAGCGTTGTCCAAATTCTTTGAGAATTGAACAGAGGCAATTTATGTATCTCATAAATATATTAAAAATCTAAATAGAGGAAAGAGTCAAGTGGACACAGACAGATATGAAGCATAAAGAATTAAACCCTATTTAGGATGGGGAAAAATGTTTTATTAATTGTCTTTGAAGATAACCATTGTAAAGTTCAACAAGATATTTTAACCATGCAGCTGACTGATACAGAAGCTGCTGTAGGTTTCTTTGAGCTGTTCCTGATATTTCAGGAACGTGGGGGGTTGAATGTAATAAGTCTGTGTAATAGAATATAATGAAGAATCAAAATTTCATTAAGACCTTTTAGTTTTGATGTTGTGGCTTATATCTGTTGAATATGTGCATCCTTATTGATGATATTACGTATATTTAAAGATGAGACAGTAAATGGGTAGACAGCTCTATTAATTTTGGGTGTCCCCAGCCATGTCTGTGCTAGTGGTGTTGCATTCCTTATCCAGACACAGATTAGCATACGTGTTTTCATGTCATGGCTGCATTTAGGTTTTTGTGAAGCAGTAGCTGGTAGCAGAGAGGACAAAGTAAGTGACAGTTTTATTAAGAAGGTCCCACATTTTCCCGCTTAAGTACTAAGCTCTTCCATTTCTGAACAATTTATGGTGTTGCATCTTATGCTGCTTTAAGTTTTCTGGCTTCTGTGCCCCAGCCATTGAACTTGTCTTGAACAACAAATCCTTTCTTGCCTAATAGTACTACCTTTTGGGCAAATTTTTAGTAAAACAAAGGAAGATCCCTATATGTTGGCTGTGGTCATATTATTTAAAGACTATTAACAGCACAAAAAAGGATTAGATACCAGAATAAGGGTTAACATGTTTTCCCTTTAATACAAAGGTTCCTTGTCTGGCTTGCTATTTTCCCATAACATAATTTCATTTCCATTTGAGACACGTTTTTTATTTGATCTTTGTCTTTTTTTTCTCCTCTCCCTGGGTTGTTTCTATCTCCTGAAAACAAACACGCGCATACCGCATGCCTTGTTTTATACAATCTTGGAAGGAAACAGAATTTCTGGCATAGCAGCTGACATTTTCCTGTAGTCTCAGGATAATAATTTGATACGGAGTTTTGGGTGTGTTCTGCTACTGTGCCTTTTTAAAAGAGGGTTTGGGCCATGTAGTATGGCTGTTGGAGTCAGCATGCTGTAAAAATTCTCCAATTGCTGTATAAAAAAGACATTTAATCTCATACCCTAGCAACAAGAATGTGACTTAAACAGTGGAGCCTCGCATCCCTTTATTTAGATGCCATGGTCGAACATTTTCCCGGACTTTTCCTCTTGACCTGACAGTATATGAAAGTTTTAATGCCTGTTTTAATACTTTTTAAAGTATTGGTTTCCTTACTCTTAACAGTAAGAGGGGCATTAGTAAATTAGTTTTCTGTCCTAATCTTTTAAAGAAGACCGCTTGCTCACTTGGTGGTCTTCCCTGATATCTGGCTTTCCAACAGCAGCTGGGCAGAAAGCATGGCAGCTGAATAACATCTTTTCTGTGCCCCCTGGTTAGATCTATGCCTACCTGAAGTCTTTCTCTGACTAGAGATAAATATTGAAAATAGAAAATCCGGTGAACATCTTGGCTTGCACAACTAATAGTTGTAGGTGCCACGTATGGCATTTCCAAAGGCTTGTATCTTTTCCAGAGTGCAGAGCAGCTGCTCTCAGAAGTGCATGTGTTGCCCGGATAACAGGGTCACTCCTCATTTGAAACTGCTTTGAAATTATAAAATGAAAAGTACCTTCTGTAAACAATGCTCAGCTGTTTCCACTATTGCTTCTACTGATTCTTGTATATCCTGATTTCCTCAACAAAGATGACTGTTAGTACAGCCTTTGCCATTGAATATTTTGTTCTTCTCATCAGTCCTTTTGCTCACAGCACCCCATTTTTTCCATGGGGGTTCTTAGTCTTTCATCATTCCTCTTCAAGGACATGCTTTTTTATGTCTGTGTGTATCCCCACCTTGAAATTCATTCTCCTTTTATTTTCCATCATAACTAATTTTCTGTTTGACTGGTGAAGAAGAGTTCGACACAATATGGAATTAATCCATTTTGAAAATAAACATTTAGCTTGCTCATTTCTGTTTCTCTGGAGGAGTTTAGTGGGTTTTTTAATGCATCCAGGTTTAAACTAAAGTATATGGAAGTGGAATTTCAGATTAATTTCCAAAATACTACATCAGTGGCAAGATTGAAATCCACTGTGGATATTCTTTTTCTTAGGTCTGGTGTCTTGTCCCTTAACTCCCATACACTTCCTACATTTACTACAAAGACCTGGCTTCCTTGGTGTAATCTTGTGGTGATCTCTGAGAGAACTTCATCCACAGCACCTGTCCTTTAAGTCCTGCTACTTCTCCATCTGTTTGAAAATCTCATCTCATACACCCACCCTTCCTGCCAGTGCCTTTTCAGTGCTAATACTGCAACTGTTTTCTAAATCCTGTTGATTTTTTTTCCTATGATTATCTAGGTGATACTGTTTCAAATAAGGCTTGATACATAAATATCTGTCTTCATCATTCTAGCTTGGTTTTAAGCTCTTACAAACTTTTTTTAAATCTTTGATTGCAAGATTTTTAGGCATGACAGTGAAAGACAGGCACTCTTCTTTTTTTGGGTAGCAAGATGCCTATTTTTAAATGTTTAATTTTATTTTGGAAGAAGAATATGTGTGCGACAAAGGAAAAAGTGGAAACAAAATCCTCCAACTTGGCTGCAATGTATCAGAAGAGTGACTAATCACATTAACTCTACTACATTTGAAATAACCATGGGGTTGGCTGAAACAGATGGCCTGAGTAGCTGACCCAGTCTGCATTCTGGACTGTTAGTCCTGGCAGCTTTTTTGGTAACTTTCCAGAAACAGGGAGGAATGAGCAGAGAAGAGGTTTTCCACATCAAATTTCATGACAGCTTGTGTCTGTAGCAGTGTCACCAAAGGAACTTCAGCTACACTAGGTGTTGGCTTTTGCCTGGGTTTGAGGGATGGAAGACTGGATTTATTTTTAATAGAACCTCTTTAGGACCGGTTCACCAAAACTTAGGTTTTTTCCTTTCATAGGTAGCTGGTAAGATCTTGGGATGGCCCTGCAGTAGTGTAAGAGGCAGTTCTGTTGTCTTTCGTAGTGTGTCTCCTTCCTCCAGCAGGTAGATGCTTAGCCTTGGGATGCTGTGTTCTCTTAGATGCTTTTCTGAAGTCACTTCAAAATATGCAGTAGGTCACTGGCATGAGTTAAAAGGTGCAAGTGTCTTAGTGGTGTTAAAAACATGGCATTTTCCTTTTAAAGACTGGAAAGTGAGTGCACTTGGCACTGCCACCTCAGCGTCTAACAAAAAGCTGAGCCTTGGCGTGGACCTGAAACGTTGGCTCTAAGTCCGTTTAACAAAATACCAATAATGACTGGTGGATTTCAGCAAAACATACAAATAATTCAGAGGCTTTCTGCCTAAACTTTAAGTGCTCCAGCTTGAAAAACAACTGAGAGAGCAAACATAATTTTTTTTTAAATGGTTTTGGGGGAGGAGCATAAATGAATGCTGAAGGAATAGCAGCAACTGAAAGAGCAACTTTGCAGATAGTGTTTCTCTTCCTGGTACTGCCAAATCACGTTTGAGGGCAAAAAAAAAATTTTCCCATCCCTTGCCATCTCTTGGTTTCTTTTACACAGCCTCATTTGAACTTCATCTTGTCCTCAGAGGAATTATTTTTTTCAAAATCTATTTAAAAATAGGTTGCTTCTATTAGAAGACAGCATCTAGTAATCAGAATAAATTTCACGTCATGGAGGGTGAAAACTTGGCTTTCTTGCAGTTTATCTAATTTTCCCACAGAATTATTGAAATAATCTACAAATATATATTAGCCTTAATTATCTGCAGATGTGCGAAGATTAAAAGTTAGTTTATCATTTGCCAGAGTATGCTTTCATTGTGCTAATGCTGGTCTCAAAGCCTGAAGTCATAGGGTTGGTTGATTGGTTGGATATTCCTGGAATCCAGAATCTCTGTAACAAGATAGGCTCTTGCTAATTGTTACTATAGTTTTAAAGATCTAACTTGCTTTTTATTTTGCTATTTCTAATTATTGCATTGCTCATAGGGCAAATTCCAAATATTTTGTTTTTATCTGTGCGTGTATCTATCCATGTAGCCACAAGTACATTTGTACACGTGGGCTTTTGGTTTGAAGTGGGAGTTTGTTCTGTTGACAGACAGGGTAACCTGGTGAGATTGCACCCTGATGCATGATGTGAGACGACGCAGTTTAGGTTAAAATGAACTTCATTTCTCAGATGAATAGAATCTCATGCTTTCTGAGCTTTTTAATCAAACTGTTCTCTGTGTTGGACTCAAGTATCTATTTCATTTGTTTCAGTGTCTTAAATCTTTGTGCGCTTAGTTTAGTTTTATGGTAATATTAAACATTATCAGCACTAAAACCTATTTTCTTATGGAGTCAGTAATAAAAAATAGTGGAATTCTCTAGAAACGTTTTGTAGGAAGTCAAGCGTGTTTTTCAAAGTAACTTGCAATCTCAGTTTGAAATTTGCTTATAGATTAAAATTGGGCCACTGGCTACTATAATTGTGGTTTGATCTCTTGAGCTGTGGTAAGTCAATCACAAGAACTCTCCAGAATGCTCCAGTAAAACTGGAGCCTAATAAATTCTGACATTGTACATGCAAGCAAATATGAGTCTTCCTACTGTCCCCATACTAATGTTGTAAAAGGGATTTCCCCTGAAAATAAATTATGTTTTCTGACTCACAACACTTACTCAGTCACAGAAAGCTTAAAAGTTGTACTGTCAGATCATCTTCAAAAAGGAAGTTCATTTAGAAAATCTTATTTTCCCCCTTTAAGTGTATAGTTTAGAATTAATATATTCTGCTTCATAGTTTGGCTAACTGGCAAGTTAAGTTGCAGTAGGATTTATCTGACATTGAAGAACAGTGTGCTTCTGTTTACATGGCTGTCTTTTAAATAGAGTGGAATTACTATAACCATGGAAATCAATATGGAATAAAGATAAATGTGCTTTATTTGCAGTATTTTAAAGCTGAGGGTAGACTGGTGTCTCTTGTCTATCAAAGCAAATTTTCTCTGTGTCTATGTACATAAATTGTATGTGTGCATCTTTTGTTTCCCCAGCTCTTAGAGCTCATGACTTTTAAAGTCTCGTTTGAAGTACACACTGTGAAGTGACACTTAAAAAGCTGGGGTTTGTGAATTGTCAATTTGTTTCCCATGTATAGACAATGTTTGTGAGGCTTTTAAAGGTTCCCTGCAAACAGCTTTACCTTCTAGTGCTGCTGTCACTTGATGTCTCCCTAATATGAAGTGGCTACTTGTATAGTCACTTGTCCTGATGGGCAGCACTGCTGTTTAAATGTGGACAGTTTCCATCTTCTCTAATCTGCCAGTAACATTCTTAGGCCTCTGTGAATGGATGAAACTTCATTGTTTGCTTTAAGCATTGTAGGATCACTAGTAATCATAGATACAGAGAGTCAATGAAGCTGAGAGAGAAATCCTTCCAATTTTAGAAGTTTAAATGGGATTTTATTCATGGTTAAAAAAATTTCATGAGCAAACAAGCTTGTTACTCACAGTAAAGTGAAACAGGTATAGTTCTTGTCATAACTGTTTTGTTGATATTTAAGTACACAACCTTTGGATGAAAAGCTTTTGAGTTTATGTAATTTGATGGTCATAATTTCTTTTTTGGATGTGACAAATTGTCCTTTCCTTCTCTTTCCCCCTCAAAGGGAAGTACTGACAACTGTTTTCAAAACAGAAATACCAATAGTTGAAAGTCATTTTGAGATCAAACTAGAGAAGCCCCGGGCCCTTCTCCGAATAGGACAACAGAGTGTTTCAGGGAAAGCACGTATGATCTGTGCTATCTGTGAACATGGTAGCACAAGGCAGAGACTAGGACCAGAGATGTCACTTGAAAGGGTATGCTTCTCTGGTGGCCCCATTTCTTTCTAATTGAACTGAAAGACTGTTGGTGAACTCCTGGTAGTCTTTCCTGTTCTTTTTTTTCTCTCATTTTTCTTTGGCTTCAAAATCTATTGTACAGTGTCCTCGAATATTTCACAAGGGCCTTTTTACAGGCAGGTTGTTGAAATAGCTATTCTGTTACTGAGTACACCTTGACAGTCTCTGCTTCTTTTGTTGCCACTCTTTCCAGTCAGGTACGTGGCATTGGCTAGAAGTTTATTTTTCTCTCATATGATGATTTTCCTCTGATTTTATTTTGCTTATTTGAAGCTTTTCTGTAAGCGACACACTGTTGTGTGTCTTCCTCACACATGTGACATACTGATGAATTCTTTAAAAACAAATAACTGCAACCTCAATTTTCAGGACTGTTTGCTTTTCAGTGGGACTAGAATGTTTAAGACTTGGCGTAAAGGTATTTGATGTTTTTACTCAATTAGCATGAAAATAGGCTTTTGGAATGGCTTGGAATATAAGTTCGGTAGAGGAGAGAAATACATTTGCTTTACTTACTGTAACAGTCTTGTGATCTTTCCTATTGGTCGTATTTACTTAAGCACATACTGGGTGAATTTGCTTTGCATTTTACCGTAGGCTTGTATCAAAACTGGGGCAATGAGCTGAAATGGTCCAGTCACTGTAGAATATTCATTCTAGTGGGCTTGTCTCCCACCAAGAAAACTGGAAGTTCTGCTATCCCATCAATATAAAAGCTCAAGTGCGTCGGTGTCACCAAAGGGACACAGCCAAATTTGAAATACTTTTGGGTCTTTAGTGCAGGGTCATTGTCAGAATTGTGGAAGTCACAGAACAGCCTGTATCAGTGCAGCAGACACTCATGCAAACATCTTGAAAAGTACTGATTATGTGCAGCAGAACAGTGTTCTGGCTCGGCCATTACTCTTCTTCATGGCCTCTCCCCCAAATACACACTGCTTTGCTTGATTTGAGGAAATAGCATTAAGGTATTGCAGGTAGAGAATGAGGTAAAACTACTTGACTGTCTGGTAGGATGTGATAATGGGGCAATGATTTTATTTAGAAATTCATTAAATTACTAGTTTTATACAAATTAATGTTCAGGCTTCTCAGATGTATTCTTTTTCTTAAGTTAACTTCAAATGTTTTTTTTATTTAGATTGGATGGACAAGTTGGATTTGTGATGAAGCTTTTTCTTCTTTCCTTCTCTCATAATAAGACAGTGATTGACTTTGCAAATTTTACATACAAGTGCTTTTATTTCACATTGACATACCACCTCAGATACAGGAAGGTTTCAGTGCTAGAACTGTGGGATCTGTTCACCCCTGTAAACACAAGGTTCCACTAGACCAGCCAGGATTGTGAAATGTACATTGAGGGAAGACCAGAGTTCAGAGTCTGTGTTTGAGAATGTTTTTCATGTGAATCACGGTGCTTTCAGTGATGCTTGACCAGGTTATTCTCTCTTTTGGGAGACAAAGCTAGGCCATGAGGGGAGGAATCTCATATTTATCTTGGTATATAAAATACTTTCTTTGCAGTCATTTGGGTTCTACCTTGTTTTCTTCTGTGTTTTCCCACTATCAGTGGGCATGCTGCTTTAAGCCTTTTAAGATTAGCCCGTGGAAGGAGACAGCATTTTCACTCCTTGAGGGAAACAGTGTTGTATTGTCCAGATTATAATGTCCAACTGATGAGTCTGCTAATAGGCAGAAAATCACTCCTTCCAACTAGTTAACTTTAGAAGTAGGGAAAGGTAATAGGCAAATGCCCTTTTTAATACGCGTTAACAGAGAGCTGGCTTTTTCTTAATTTTAACTATGGTCCTAGCTTCATCATGAAGCACAGATTTATTTAACAGGAAGAACAAACTACCTGAGGGATGAGTAATGTTTTCTGAAGAAATTACTTTCCTTCAGTTGGTAGAAGTAACTTTTGTCTCTGGAGTGGATTTGCATTTTCACTTAGACTGTTTAAAACTTGCCAGACTCTAGCAAAGACACGTGGTGCTTGGGTTTTTTTGTGTCAGGGGACAGTGGTTTTGGCCCAGCTTGCCTTGTAGCCTCACAAACACACCTGTTTGGGAAAAACAGTAAATTCTTTGTAATTTTCTATTTGTCACTTTTATGCCTAGGAACACAAGATTTTATTAAACTAACTTTCTTACAGCTAGCAAACCAACACCATTTTGGTAGATATTGAATCCTTTTAGGCCTTTCATCTCCTGGCTTCTGTGAAGCCAAGTAGATTTTGTTCAGATAGTTGAGGTAAAGAGCAGTCTCCCTCCGTTTCTTATTTCCTGTTGTTTTGTGTTAGAGAGGATACACAGCAGTGGTGCACTATGCCTGCCTCAGACAGCAGTGTCGCCTCACCGGAAAGCGCCAGCCTTTTCCCTTCCATGAAAGTCTTGTATCTAAACACTTGCTACCTTTCTTGGCCCTTAGGTATGCTGTATTGTCTTTTTTAAATGGAGAATAACATGAGAAAAACATACATATTTTCTTAGCCCAAGGAGGCCTAATGCCCTATGACAATAATTATCCTATCCTGTTCCTTTTAACATCCTGCAGGCGTTGTCTTAGTCTTCCTCAATGACATATTGCAAGTAGTTTACTACACGTTAATTTTCTCACACAAGAGTTTTGAGGGCGTGTTGGGGGTTAGTACAGTCAGTGACTGAGACCCTTGCAGATCCCTAGCTCACAGGTATGGAGATGAGGATGTTTGCTCATGCATGGACCCAGTAAGCATTTTTGTGGGCTTTTTGCGTTGCAGTAGAAGTGAATAATTAAATAGAGCTGTGCTTCTTTGCACAAGCTTTTTGAAGCAGCAGTGAGAAAAAAAAGTGGAAACTAATGGTGTAAAATGCAGAATTTGTTGCAGTTATTTCTATGATAGTGAGCTGGCTACTTTTGTTCCAAAAAGTTAATTTAGAACTTGTCTCGAATGGGCTTATGGATGTTCAGGAGGGTTGTGAATTAATATCTCTTGATGACATTTTCTACTTATACCGTCTAAAAATTAGATTTATTATTTTTAATCTCAGGATTGTAGGTTTCAATGAAAAACATATGGCACTGCATTCTTTAAAAGTGTTTACTTTGTGCATTAGTATTGCAAAGGAAAAAGAAGGAAGTGTGAAAGGATTTCAAGAAGTAGTTTTTGTTTGGTTTTGAGGTTTTTTTTCCCCACTCTAGTTACAAAATGTAATTGCTTGAGACACCACTTCTTTCCAAACATTCAGCTTTACAGAAACTGCCAGGGCAAGTTTTGATAGCAATTGAGATGGCTCTCTTTTCTCTCCAACATAGGGTTGTGAGTTAGTGATAGCCTCTAATTTTCCAGGAAGACTTAAATCTCTTCTGTCGTTGATGAAGTAGCAGTATTGTAAAAGTATCTCTTTATAACAATTCTGGTTAAGATAAAGGTCCTTTCTTCAATCAGGGTAGACAGAGATATTGAAAGAAAAAAGTTGTAATCTAGATATTTGTCAAGAAGACAACTATGTGCCAACATACCGCCTAACACTTCCTTTCCAAATATAACTGACCACAAGCTAATAAAGTATGACTTCCTGTATTGGATGATAAATACTGGAATGCTTTGAGATACTTTAGGCGAGAGACGGATCATAGAACCGGATAGTCAGTTCTAGATAGCATGGTGTAACTTCTGTGTGGAGGGATCATTTGCTGTAGTGCTGATCGCCACATTAGACTGTTGTCCTTTATCAATATATCTTGAAACGTTCAGGCAAGTAGTTGAGACTTGACTGCTTTGGTGTCCAGCTGGTTTGCTTCTTACCAAAATTTTGAGGATATTGCTGTGTCGGAAATTATTCTGAAAGGTCTTTAAAGAATTTTCACTACTGTTCTTCAACTGCAAGAGGAAAATTCACTCCCTCCAACTTCATTACCATTTCCTTCGGAAGAACGTCTATAGGGCTGTGAATGAGCAAGCTATAACAAACAAAAGACATCTCTGATTTTCCTCAGCCTCCCTGGTGTCTCACGTTCCCTTTCTATTGCAAAGCCCTACCTAGCCTTTCTTTATTTTGATATACATCAAACAAAACAACCCTTTTGAGCCTGCTGCCCATCAAAAAGCAGCCAAGTTGCAGCAGAGGTATTCTCATCAAGTACCTGGTAGATTTTGCCCTGTTAGTAATAGAGGGAGAGCCACTGTGACCTTGATTATTTGAGTCTCTGAATCAAAATGGGAAAATACATATTGGGGGAGGAGTTACATCTTTCTCCTATTCCCTTAGCCTTTGTTTAAAACCTGCCAGCCCCTCAGAGTAATTCATCAATTATGGAAACATTGACCCTAAGTATTGGACAGGGAAAGTATTAAATGCTTAGCTTAAAAAGTAAAAGCAAAAGCCCATACCCCACCAAAGAAGGACATCTGTTTCTAACTTCAGCTTTTTATTTTTTTATCTTTCATTTTTTTTGTTGGTAAATCTCCCAGACAACAGCAGTTCTGTAGAGAGTTTAAATATGAAGGAATGGCAGGACGGGCTAAGGGCACTTCTACCGAACATTAACATCAACTTTGGTGGACTGCCCAATGCTTCTTCCCCCTCCAACGCCAACCACAGTGTACCAACGTCCAACACTGCCACCACCGACAGCCTGAATTGGGACAGCCCTGGCAGCTGGATGGACCCCGCAATCATCACAGGTAACCGTTTCTCACTCCTTCAGCTCCACTGGCAAACCATCAAATGGGTATTTGGCACAAACTGATTTACATCTGAAAAAAAAAAAAAAGTAAAAAAAAAAAAGTCAGTATGCGGTGGTCTCTTCCAGCTTCCATCCACTAAACCTCAAGGGTCCAGGGATTTTTGTGGAACCTCTAGGTATAACAGAGCATCACTTAGGCCTTTGCAATGCATGCCCAGGACCTTTGCAGGCAGTCAGGTGGATCAGCGCTTTCCTATATGGTCAATCTGTAAGGTGTCCCTTGTGCTGGATGGCATGTCCGGTATGTGCGTCACTGGTCCTGAAGCACTGAAGGCAATCACTGGACTTTGTTATTTAAAAAGGGACGTACTCCACTTGTTTATAAAGCTCTCTTTTATAAGGCTGTCTGGTTGTGTTCCCCTGTTAGAGAGGCTGAAGCATGATTCAAGTAGGCAGAGTAAAAGGTGAAGCATGTAGTGTACTGGCAGCTTGGTGTGGTAAGGTCACGTTGACAGGGATGCAGTTCCTGAGCAGAATGTTTGATAGAAAAATGTGTGTTGTATGAAGAATTGCTCTGAGGATGAACTTTCTCCTATCTCAGTTTAATGTTAAATGTTTTTGCGAGCAGAGTAATTATACATAGTAATGTTAAATGCTTTTTCTGTACAAACTAATCATGCTTTTTCATTGTTGCTTTTTGCTAGGTTAAATTGACGTCCTTCATGGTCAGTTTATTGCTTCTTCTCTGACTTGCCTGTATCCCTGTTTTTTTCTTCTTTTCTTAGGTATCCCAGCCTCCACAGGAAACAGTTTAGACACCCTTCAAGATGACAATCCTCCACATTGGCTAAAATCTCTTCAGGCCCTCACAGAAGTGGACGGCCCCAGTGCAGCGCCATCACAGACGCACCACAGTAACCCCTTCGGCACACAGATCCCTCTGCACAGAGCCAGTTGGAATCCCTACTCTCCTCCTTCAAACCCCACCAGTTTCCATTCCCCACCTCCAGGCTTTCAGACAGCCTTCAGACCCCCCAGTAAAACCCCCACAGATCTACTACAGAGCTCAGCGCTGGATCGTCATTAGGAAAGGAGGAAAAAGAAAAAAGAAAAAAATAAGACCCAAAACGTTAGAAATGCAGGAAGTGTCCCACCCTGACTCCTCCCTATGCCCACCTACTGTTCCCTGTCATATCTTTCTTTCTGAAGAATCCAGTTCCTGATCAAACTTCCCCCCCAAATGCAATGCCATCACAGGGTCATGACCATTCTTTTTGTTAAGTTTCTGCAGAACCAGTGTTTGAAATACACTGTTTGAAATACTTTCTAACCATTCTAAGAAAAAAAAAAAAGAGAGAGAGGGAAATCAAAATGCAGTCTCAATGCTTAAGGAGAATATTACTGTCTTATGTCTTTTGCACATGAGTATTTCTGCCTAGTAGAAAAGTGTCAATCTGCAGTAGGGGGAAAAGTGCAATGCAGAATCAAATGCAAGAACATAAAGGTATTTAATTTAAATGAAGTTACTGAACATGTGGGGCAAGCAGTGGCCCAGCATTTATTTTGCATTCAGTGTGGCACTACACAGGGAAATTGCTATGTTGGGGTTGGTTGGTTTTTTTTTGGTTTTTTTTTTTTGAGCAGGGGATTTTATTGCATCAGTCAGAGTTTGACATGAAGTGTGTTGAGAGACAAAACACTTATAGCTATGAGTAACTGGCATGTTGCTAAAGAGTGGTTTAAAGAGGGGAGAATAAGATTTTTCTTTAATTTTGGCTTTAGATTTCAAGTAAACTTTAATGTTTTAAAAGTATTCACAGATTTAATACCTAGCATATACGTAATATAATTATAAGCAGCTGAAACACGAGTGATATTTACTTCAGTCTTTCTGTCTCCTCTGTCAGTCTCTCTTTTTTTTTTTTTTTAAAAGATTCACCTGTTTAGGGCACTCTGGGATAGCACTGCATTGGGGCCACATGATCACCATCAGGAGCAACCTCTGACCTCCTCTGCCTGCAGCTTTTACTTAACCCTGTAGTTTCTGGACGTTTGTGCAGTATTGAAAAGACAGGAAAAAAAGAAACAGATAAATAAACATGGTTATAACCTGACGCTAAAACTAAAACCAAGGAAATGTACCTCTTTCTTCAGAATTAAAACTAAAATCTTAAATAAAAAAGAAAACTTGATGATGACTTCATGTTTGCTTTTGGTTTTTTTAACCTTGGATTTTTAATTACTGCATCTGGTAAAAAGTGTATGCCATTGCATATTTGGGGTTTTCCTCTTACTCATCTAAACCAGAACTACTTTATTATTGGAAATACTGCTTTGTGTGGTAACTTCTGTATTGAAGGGTGGAAAAAGCAGAACACGTTAAATCTTTTAAAGGGATTCTGTTGCCTTTACTCATGGCAATAGCTGGAGGCAGTCTGTCTCTAAGTGTTATTGGTGGTATCCTTTTAAATCTGAAGCATGAAAATCTTATTTTTTCTGAGTTAAATGCCATGGCTCTCGGGGTAGATAGCATGCAATAATATGCCTGAAGATGCAGCAGAGAATTTGTTATGAATCCCTGTGTTCGTCAGCAGCCTTGCATAAAGGTGTAAAATACTGTCACTGCACAACAGGGGATGAAGAGCTCTTAATGGACAGAAGGCCTCCAGTAAGCTTTTAGACTTGCAAGCAGACGTATTTAAGACCTGCAACCTTGTGGTTGGGCTGCTGATTGATGTAGCTTACAAGGGTGGCAGAGAACCTGAAAGTCTAAAGATGCCTGTGCAGAAGCATTTCTCACCTGGTGTGAGCTGTATAGTTCAGGCTGGCAGCCTTCTGAAAATGTTCGCTGCTGGCAGGGGCAAGGAAGGAATTTCCACTGATGAACTGTGAACAACTAAATGGGGATGGCGTGGGGTGAGGACCTGGCCTTTCAGGAAGTGGAAGCAAATCCTGAATCAGTCACTGGACAGAGGAGTCAAGTCTTGAATCTGGGCAAAGTGTTTCTAAATATCCTATTAATGCAGTACATCACTTGGTGACTACGTGCTTTTGCTCTTCTCTCACCTGTGTTGCCATTTTAGTGCTGTATTTATTACTCTGTATTATGGGTCTGTATGTGCTGTTTCTGAACTGGCAGCATTGCAGCAGATGAGTCATGTGCCCTGGTTACTTGGGGGAATGTGCACACCCTTTGATGCCAGTGCTGCCCAAAAAGCAAACTATGTTTTTGTCTCCCAGCCATCTCCTGTAACTGCTGGTGGTGGAAAGAGAAGTGCTCCGGGCTGGAATGGCCTCATCTCTGGCAATGCCTGCTGGTACCCCTGAACTGGGGATGCAGCCCAGCAGGAACTGTCTGCTGGAGGTCCTGGTGAAGATGTTCATGATCTTTGGTTTGGGTTTTTTTGTGTCTCCTTCCACAGCTGCTAGATGTTTTTCCACCTTTAACATTTTGTTTTAGAAGGGTGCACTTCCTGACCCTGAAAATTAGCAAGCCTCCCAAAATAGCTCCAACTGCTTTCTATGCACCCCAGGAATTCCTGAAGCTGCTGCCTTCTTCAGTTGTTTACTTGTCCCTTTGTTGCAGTTTACGAGGTGCCGTGGCCACCGTGTGCCCATGGTCTGCTGCCACTGGAAACCAGGCTTTAGCTGTTTGGGAGATGCTTACTCCCTCCTGCCATGCAGCAGCATGTGTGGTTGGCCTACCAACAAACCCTTAGCCTTCAGAAAAAGGTTTGCAACTACAATGACTTTTTTCCTTATGGTGCTGCTTTCCCAAGAAAGACTTCTAGGTGGGTAATGCTGGCATTACAACAGTGAAGTGTATCAGTGATCAGACTGATACGTGTTGGGTGCAGCTTGTGTCACATTTCGCCTAGTTTTGTGTACTGTCTGATGCAGATTCTGCATCCCCTCAGTTGGGAACCAACCTGGTGTTGCACTCTGTTCAAACTATGTGGAACTCACCTGTTTTTTTCTCCTGACGTTTTGGGTTTATTGGTGGGGGCAGAAGAAGGTGGAGTTTTATTTCTGTTCTGATGGGGGTTTGGGGGTTTTGTTTTTGGTGTGGTTTTGTGGGGTTTTTTGTTTGTTTGGGGTTTTTTTAATTAATTGATAGAGTTTTCCTATTACAAGAAATTCTGTACAGGAATATTTATTGAAAAGGAGAATATCCATGTGATTGTCTAGGTTCATGGTCTGTTGTTTCTTATATTGTATGGATACTTGCAGCTCCTCCATGCATTAAGCAAAGAGCAGTGCTTGACTGAAAGGCTGGTGACCCAGGACTAGCAACACATTTGGTAGATAATGTCTCGTGAAGATAAGAGATGGGCCAGATTGCTCTTCAAAATGTGTATGAGGGCGTGTTGAGGGAAGGAAGGGAATTGTTAGCCATGAATGTGTTGGTATAAGAAGCTGTGTGGCATTTTCAACAAATTTACAATTCAGGTGTAGTAATTTGAGCGTGAGCAGTGCTGTATTGATAGTAAGAGTTCCTGGCCTATGGCTTTTTTTTCCCCCCATCTTTTTAATATTGAACAAGAGAATAATGTTCTTCTAGATTACAACAAGGAATAAAATATCACCTTCTGGATGAAGTGAAGAGGTGAGGTGAAGAGCCATTTTCCTTTAATAACTTTCATTGCCTAGTTGGAAATCAAGTGTCAGCAGGTATGTGGCGTTGTAAATGCAGTATCTTGACAGGGCTGTTTTAATCACACTTGAAAAAAAAAAAGGGAGAAAACAGCTAAAAAGGGAAAAAAGTTTAAATCTTGAAAAAAGAAAAAGTATTCAGGAGGGCCACTTGCAACTGGCACGTGCTCAGCATGTACTGGGTTACTGTGAGGTTCAATTTTCCTCCTGCTGTGCCAGCTTTTGGCAGTGCCCTGGACTCCCTGTGCCTGGCACCAGCAGTTGGGTCTGGTCGGGTCTCGGCCGGTACCAGGTTGTGCCCCAGCCCGATGACTTGAGCAGCACTTACAGGGAATGAGGGAAGGTCTGGTTATCTGCTGTGCTGATCTCAGGTGAATTCACCCCCTGGCACCCCCTGCCTTCCGCAGCTCCTGAAACGCTGCTGCTGGAGCAGGCATTTCAACCGTGCTGACCACACCCGACCTGGCTGAAGCTGGAGCTTCTTTGTCCCCATTTGGGGATTTCCTGAACTCAACTTACGTTTTTCTTCTTCTCCATCACAGACTCTGTTGTGCAGTAAGGGGTTTTTTTTCCCTCCAAGATGCTCATTTAATCAGAAACATTGAAGATGTTGGATTTTAGAGAAAATGGGGGGTTGGTTTTGGCTTTGTGCTTTTGTTTGTTCTGTTTTAGTTTAGAGTTTTTTATAGTTTGGCAGAGCTGGTCATAGTGCTGTGGAGATTTCTGGCTTTTTTTCTTCTGGTGAGAGGGAACGGGTCATGCATCAGTTTCCATCCTTATGCTTCCAAGGGAGTTTAGAAAAATACCCTTGAAAAGCTTGTAATGCCTGGGTGCTTATTGTTCATCCCTCTCCTCAGAACGTGTGGAATTTGCCTTAGTTGCAAAGGAGCTTGGCACTGGTGATGGTCTCTAGCACACATAAATCCAGTGCGTGGCAGGTGTTGCATTGCCTGGGACTAATTCCCTCTGGGGAAAGCTGTTACACTGGAATAAAAACTCACTGCTCAGAACTGAGGTGTGTCAAAAATCAGAGGTAGCAGGCAGAGTGCTTGAAGGGTTGGGGAACTGGGGTTGTCACCAGCCCTATTTGAAGGGCTTGTAGGTACTTGTAACTTCTTGAGGGGGCTGACCTCTCCTCCAGTCCAGCTGTCGGTGATGTGTGTTTTCAGTGTGGCCAGAGCATGTACTGTAAAGTGATGTTTGGCATGAATCTGTGCTTTGGGTGGTTGTTGCTTTACATCTCCAGCAGTGTGTGGCTGCATGGCCAGCTGTGGACGTGCTTTCCACTTCACTGGTGTATGGTCATCTGTATGAGCTGAATGCAGATGCAGGAACTGTAAGAGCTTGTGCTCTTTTGCCCAATCTCAGCATCACTTTTCCTTCTTTGGGATGTTCAACTGGTAGTCATGCCTAAAGAGTCTTATCTTTTTCATGTATTTGTAGATATTTCAATACAGTTGTATGGTTTCTAGTACTTTTCCTTTCTTTTCTCATGTTTTAGAATAATAAGCTAAACCTTTCTAACACATTCTTGGAATTCTGTTTAGTCTTATTCTTCAAAAGAATTTCTGACAAGGACATCTTGTTTTCCACTAGAACTTGAGACATAACAAGAAATAAGGCAAAGAAGCCCCTGGACCAACTCCAAGGGGCTGACCTAAGGGTGGGTTACTGGGGTAACTGATGTCCTCTTGGATGTACCTGCTAGATAAACCAAGTAATTAACCATATAAAAATGGTAGAAATCCTTTAGCCATATCTGTGCACCTGAAAGCTTTCCTTAAAGAATTGCTTTTTGTCTTACCACTCTCAATATTGTTTGGAAAGTTTTTTGTCTTTTGAGTCCAGGCAACAATAGGAAGGAGCTCTTGAGTTCTCGTCTCTTAATAGTTGAGACCATAAACAAAGCTTCTAAAGAGTAAAAAGGTGAAGTATCATCACAGCTTTGGGTTTCAGTGTAAGAAAAGGCATAGCCTCAGGATGCTGTAATCTACATGCGAGAGTATGGTAAATGAGTTTGATGTTCATCTTCCCTATTTTCTGGGCTTTGCCTTTGCCCTAGACATACTGCTGTTATGTTTCTGTGGCAAATTGAAGGCTCTTGAGATGGAAATGGCCATACAAAGTTGTTGCCATACAAGTTCAGAGAGCTAGGGTGACTTGCGGGACTCCAAATTGCTGCATTGTGAAGGTTTGAAGTGAGTTGGGTGACCTGGCAGCTGCAGATTTGTTACTGGCTTTGCTGATGAAAAGTACTGGTCTAGGGTGGTCTGATGAAGTGACTAAGATGTGGAAGTCATTTGAACAGAGGTGGTGTCACTGCAGAGGAAAACAGTTCAGAAAAGTCCTTTTTAATCTAAAATCTATGGGAGAGTGATCTGCCTGATATCTGGTCAGCAGGTTCCATCTCCTGCAACACAGATGAGTCTTTCAGTGGGATACAGGTATCACATAGTTACTGTTGTCTCCTGTAAAATTTTACTAGATTGCTATTTCTTTTTCCCAGTCCTCAGACTTAAAAAATTGACAAATCATGTGTGTTTGAGGTGCATGGAGAGAGAATGAGACTTGCTCAGTTCTGTCCTCTTTTTACCAGCACTTAAAATGTTACTCTAGAAAGCTTGTATTGCCAGAAGGTGGCCATTCTTTTCAAGCTTACAATGAGTATCTTTTTAGAATTTCATGGCTTTAGCATTTGGACGTTAGAGGTCCCAGCATTAATCTTGGCCAGACCTCCAGAGAGTCTGAGACCTCTTCTGCCAGTGCTGAACAGCCACAGGAGGCTGGTACACCAGCCTTCACTGGAGAATATAAAGTTCTGACCAAAACTTGTTAAGCTCTTTCAAGATAAGCGTGCAGGCTGACGTTTACAGTGTGGAGTCTGAAGCTTAAAATCCTGTTTAAAAAAGGAACCAACTGAGGGTGCTTTGTTCAGACACTCAGCAGAAAGCTACTGCTTGTGAGGTTTGCCTGGGACAGAATGGGCAATGAGCTGGCCTTGCAGCTGTCGCCATCCCTCTTCAGATGGTTTCCTTCAGTTCCAAGGTCCACCTCACTGCAGGATATTGAATGTATATAATTTAAATTAAAAAAAAAAGAAAAGGTCATATAGGCAGTTCAGTGGATGCCTGCTCCAACAGGAACCTCTGAGCAACACGGCAAGAATGCATGGGATTATAATCTAAGAGGTTTGCTTCTTCCAGTTGACAAATTACTTACAGCTTCTACATAGTTGCCTTCCTCCTCCCTCCTCATTTGGTAAATAAATGCAAACTGTGCTTCTTGTTGCCTCACTGATGGTCCCTTCCTGAGTTGAAGCTGAGTGTGGCTCTTCACACTTTAACTCGACTCCTTGCTGCGCTGGTGCAAGGAACGGAGCCAAAGACTAAAGCGTAGATAGGGAAACTTGTAGTAGAGCTGACCTTCCTGCCCTTAACCCGTTTCTTCTCTTGGTTCTCCTGCTACTTGAGATGACTTTTGAGGAAGACCTGGCTGTGTGCTCTTCCTTGATAGGGAAGTTTGGCTAAGACAATGTTTTGAGATCAAATAGTTTTGTTAGGAAGCTGAGTTTTGCATACATGCAGAAAAAAGAAGTCAGGAAAATGTTACTCGAAGGAAAGTTCAATTTTGTCAAGTAAATAACTTTATAAATATCAGTTGTGTAAAATACTTGTTTCAAGTTGACAATTTTCTCTGTATGAAAAACTACTGTCAGTTTTTTATTGAAAATGCTAACTTTTTGTCATGACACTTCAAAATCAGCAACTTTCTGGACATGTTTGGCAAAAGATTTTTATATCTGAAATGTACATCGTTTCAGTTTGTAGTGAAAGCAGTTGTCAATCTCTAATATTATATAGCAAAAAAAAAAATCACACTTTTGGTTTTAAAGCCTCACTCGGATCCGAGGAAGAACAAACTGAGTCCTGAATGTGTTTTTTGAACAAAAAATCTCTTTGGAGAGAGAGAAGATTGTAGTAAGGATTTTTTGATTCATTAAAACATAACAAGGGAGAGGAACAGAGAAATAAATGGATAGGGAAAGTCTCATTCCTATCCTATTCGATTTTTCTTTTGAACAGCTTACCTTGAAGCAGGATTATTCCCCTCCCTGTGCATTAGACTTGGCTGGAAAAAGAGGAAGGAGAAGGTAAGGTTAGGACATGAGCTGAAGGGAAGCTCAGAGCAGGTCTTGTTTTCCCTGTTCTTTCTAAGGCATCAGTTGCCTGAGGAGAATGAAAGATTTTTCTTCCTTCTTGTGCAGTTGCTGGTAAATGGCCACAGTCAACATCATCATTTTCCAGGGATTTGTGAAAGTTTTGCCACCTGCTTCCAGAGTTCCCATAGCTTAGTCATGTGAAAAAAAAGACATAGGAGGGGAAATTGGGATAGATTCCTTTATTATTATTAGAAATAGAAAAAACAGTGTCCATAGCTGTCATTCCAGGGACAAGTGGCAGTGGTATCAACATCTACTATCAAATCTTGTTTTATCACAAGGAAGTGCTACCTTGCATCTTTTTAAGGCTTCTTTCTTTGAAATATGATGCAAATGTTGACAGAAATGAAGTCAGCAGACTAAAACTCCCAGCCTTTGTAGCAGGATTGTTTGAGTATTGCAGTTTGGATCCTTGAGCAAACAGGGCATGCTGGGGGTGCTCATTTTTATTCCCAGCCCCATGCATGCAGTTCTTGGGGCTGCCAGCCCCTCCTCTGACTACCACCACAGCGCCTCCCGAGATACCAACAGCATCTCTGTGCAGACCTGATGTGCCCAGCGTGCCTCAGGTGTGCTGCAGAGCCATAGGTCTGTCCTGGGGTGCAAACAGGGGCTGAGGTGTCCTGAAGCTGCCTGGCCAGGCTCTGCATATGCTGCCTGGAACATGCCCCTGGACTTCCACCCAGGAAATGTTGGACAGAAATATGGGGTCATTGCTTTCTGAATGCAATGGGCACTTAGGTTAGCTCTTTAGGTCCTGCTATGGGTCTGTCCTGATACATGTGATTTGAATTTCTAATGCTGGAGAGAAGGCATGTAAAACCCCCAAGAGGTTTTTTGGGGTTGGGCTTCTTTTTCTTTCTACTTTTTTTTTTTTCTTTCTTTTGGAGGGGGATGTTGTTTTGTTTGTTTGTTTTCAGATGTGCTAGGTTCTTTGTATTAAAGATAAATTCATGTTTTCCCCTTGACTGGCTAGCTTTGCACTCTTTTCGTTACATCTTCCAAGTTTGATTGTCCATACAGAAGTGGGAGGATGTGGTGAATTCTGAATGCCAACAAAAAAGCCCTTTAAGTCTCCATCTATATTCAAGTGCAATTAATTGTAAATGCTTCCAGATATCTAGTCTCCTTTGTTCCTGGTAACTGTCTGTTTTCACTTTCAGCCATTAAAAGAGTCCTAAACAGAAAATCAGATTCATGTTCAAAACCTAGACGTTTACACATGGACTTTAGGTTAAGCTGGGGCTGCTCAGACTTGGCTTTATGCAAAAATTATCAATTAAGAAGTTTATAACCCCGAAACTCCTGTTTGAAATGTGCACTGCTGCCCAGGGGAGGGAAATAAAAGCATTATATTAAAAAAATGTCTTTCAGCATGAAGTGTCAGATTTTCTCCATTTGGAAACCCAGGTGCAGTAACTGGCTCTCCTGAAATTCTCTCCTGAGCTCGAGCAGTTGATAGGATTACAAGAAAAAAAGGAAGCCAAGTGGAATGGCAGTTTAAATTCTCAGAGCGGCTCTCCGAACTTGCTGAAGACCAGGTGTTCCTCCAGGCCTCGGTAGCAGCGGGGCAGCAGGTGGCAGTGGCGGTGTGCGGGCAGCAGGCCGCTGAGGGCCGGCGGCGCCGGGCCGGGCGGCGGGGCCGGCCGCGGCAGGGCCTGCGCCTCGGAGCGCCACCTCCCCGGGGGCAGCTTCGGCTGCTGGCCAGGGCTGCTGGAAAGGCAAGCGGGACAGGCCATGGGAAGGGGGCTGCAGCCCACGCAGGCGATGCTGAGGCAGGCAAAGGGGAGCCCTGGGCCTCTGGCTTCCCTCCCCCTTGAAACAGAGCGGGTGCAAGGGCTTCACTGCTCTTAGGTGCTAGGTGGGGAGCGTGTAAGAGGGGTGAAGCAGGGGATTGACTGCCCAAGCCATGCGAGCTTTTTTACAGCTGGCTGCTCCTGCCTCCGGGCGGTCTGGGAGCAGCTCTTGTCCCTGCGTGAGGAGCTCCGGAGGGCAGCGGCAGGGGGAGGTGCTGAGAGGTACCTTTGGAAAGCCAGGTTATTGCAGCCGGCGAATGCCCCTGGGAACACCGAGCTAGAGACGGCCGAGAGGTGGTAATCGCGCCGGTGGTAGTGTGTGAGTCTTCCAAAAGCATTCCTGCCCCTCTCGGGGGTGGAGCGGTCACGCTTTCGTCCTCTGACTTTCCTTCGATGCTGCTGCTGCTGCCTGCAGGGTGGTGAGAGAGAGAAGCCCATGCAGATGCTTTCTTCATGCTTTGTCGTCTGGCTTTTATTTGCTCACACCCCTGGAAGGGTCTGGCATGTTTGTGTCCTAAGGTGATGCTGTCACCCAATTACTTTTTTCCCCTTCCTCTGTTCCCAGAGGAAAGGACTGATGCTGTTTCAGCCCTGCAGAAAAGGGTTGCACCACCTAGGGAAGAGCACGCCCCTGGGGAGAGGTATGGTTGGTGCCTGTTGAAAGCCTGAGATGCTCTCTCTTGCTTGCAGGGTTTGGGCTTTTTTCCCTCCTTGTCCTTGAGCACTTCTGATAATGAGTTAGGCTCTTGATTAAAGGTGCATTCCTAGGCTGCATGGTCCCTGTTACTGTAATCCCTTGCCCAGGATACAAAAGAGGCCCTACTGGACTGTAGTGTAGGCCAGGAAAACTGGGCAGTGCTGCTGCTGACATGATGTTCTGTGACTGTGGTCCTGCTACCTCTCCTTGTCCAGTCCTGCTTCCCATCGTGACTTTTGTCCCAGTTCTTACCAGAGAAGAATGCGCCTTCTTTCCCTCCCCTTCCCTGGGCTGTGTGCAGACAGTTGCACTGAACTTAGCCTCAGAAAAGTGATATTCCTATCAACCATCCTCCATGTATTGTCTGTTCCCCTCTTTCTCTGATAATGGGAAGCTTTTTGTAAATCACCAAGCTAACAGAATCATAAAATAATTTGGGTTGGAAGTGACCTTTAAAGTGACCCCACTGCAGTGAGCAGGGACACCTACAACTAGATCAGGTTGCTCCGAGCTCCGTCCAATCTGACCTTGAATATTTTCAGGGATGGGGCATCTATAGCCTTTCTGGGCAACTTGTTCCAGTGTTTTACCACCCTCATTATAAAACCCATCTTCCTTATATTCAACCTTTGCCAACCCTCTTTCACTTTAAAATAATTGCCCCTTGTCCTGTCATAACAGGCCCTGTTAAAAAGCTTGTACCCCTCTTTCTTGTAGGGTCCCATCAAGTACTGGGAAGCTGCTATAAGATCTTCCTGGAGCCTTCTCTACAGCCTGAATGCCAACTCTCACAACCTTTCTCACAGGAGAAGTGCTCCAGCCCTCTGATCATCTTTGTGGCCTCCTCTGGACCTTACTCAGGTCCATGTCTTTCTTTCTTTAGGGACCCCAGAGCTGGATGCAGCACTGCAGGTGGGGTCTCACCAGAGCAGAGCAGAGGAGCAGAATCCCCTCCCTCACCCTGCTGCCCATGCTGCTTTGGATGCAGCCCAGGATACAATTGGCTTTCTGGGCTGGATCATATCCAGCCTCTTGTCCACCTTCACCCCCAAATCCTTCTCAGAGCAGCAGGGCTGCTCTTGGTTTGTGCGTCCCCAGCCTGTGTTGATACCCAGGATTGCCCTGACCCAGGTGCTGCACCTTGCACTTGGTCTTGTTAAACCTCATGAGATTTCCATGGTCTCACTTTTTGAGCTTGTCCAGGTCCCTCTGTATGGCATCCCATTCCTCACAGGTGTAACAGGAGCTCCCTCTGCAATCAGCAGCAGCATCCCCACTGATGGAAACCCCTTCCACAGTCAAGCATACCTTGGCTTTGGAGCAGTGGTTTAACTTTTTTTATGCTTGATCGTTCCAGGTCCGTTCCAGGTTCTCCTCCTGAGCAGGAGGGTTGTGAAAGGGCAAAGGTGGGTCCCAAGTGGGCGCAACCCGCGTGTCTCAGCAGATGGCAGCAGCGACACTCCTTCAGCTCCCGCAGCTGCTCCTCACTCCTGCCGAACCCACCCCACCGCTCCCACGCCACCTCCATACTCACCCCCCGCGGCTCCTCCTCGCCCTGTCCCTCCAGCAGCACACGGCGAAGGAGATGGACAGTGCCAGGATGACGGCTCCGCTCAGCAGCGAGGCGGCCACCGCGATGCGGGACCCGGTGCCCGAGGGCTGCGGGGCGGCTGCGGGCAAGGAGTGCGGGCGGTGAGCGGGGCCGGGAAAGGAGACCCGACCCCCTTTACTCCCGGCCGCCGTTCCCCTTGCAGGTAACCCCAAAGTGACGTTCCAGAGAATATTTATTGATAACCATTATAAAAGCTAATGGTGAACGTGGGTGATGCCACGCCGGCTCAATACACCAGAAAGTTAATGGAATATTAACACCCATATTAACACGTCATATTTTCTACAGATAATTAAAATAATCACACGGGGCAGAAAATATAAAGCATTTGATGTGTCTTGCATAAAGCATAAGGGTAGTAGAAATTAAGCCCTAAAAAACAGAAAGGAAAAAGATTCAACAGGAAAAATAGAAAAAAGTAAAATGTAAAAGTTAAAAAGGAAAAAAAAA
>WAAE01006838.1:0-15323 GCA_013400495.1 Nicator chloris
TATACATCAAGTAACCAGGGATAATGGATGGATATGCAATCAGTGTGTTTGATAAAAGCTCTATTTACCTGATGTTTGGGGCACTTGATTACAGGAAGGATCCTCTGAGTGACCAAAAGCTGCTGGTCACTAAGAGGATGAATGCCTGATTTCTAATACTCAAAACTATGTTAGAAAAAAACTATGTTTCTATCTGGCCAATTTTGGTACCAAGAATGAACCACTTTACCCTGGCCAAATACTGGAATAGGTTGTCCCTGAAGACACTCAAAACCTGCTCTGACATTGTCCCGAGCAATCTTGCTCAGAGCAAGAGGTTTGATTAGTCTGTCTCCAGACGTCCCAGCAAACCTCATCCATCCTGTGATTTTCTACTGCTTTGAAATGTCACGGTAAATAAAGTATATGCTGACCTTAGCTATGTTTCCAAAATGCATTGTTCCGCCTTCCACTTCTGGTTGCCCTGATATGGCAGTGCTGCAGCTGGCATTCAGAACTACCATCCTCTCTACCCCTGAAGAGAAGAGTATGTCCAAGATCCCAAAATACACACAAACCCTGAATTTTCCAAAATAATCTTATATATATGCTTTGCACATAGGCTGCAGTGCTCATAAAAGTTGTAACCATTCCCTGCACATTTCATTCTTTCTCTGTGAAGAAGCCCATTACTTTCAAGGGCACATCAAGCCATACTGTGTACGACTCGATAAAAAAAGAAGCTGCTTTCTGCATGCACTTGTAGAAAGCAAGTTATCTGCACTCTCAAAAATCCCAAATATGATCTTTTTCAGAAATGAAAAAAGCATAATAAATTCCAGCTAGCATGAAACAAATTAGATCTGACTTTCAGAAGAATTATTACAGAATTATTCAGTTTCCAAGACAATGAAAAAGACTGAGCAGTTCTGCACAATTTTGGTTTTAAGATTACTGGAACTTACATGGCTTGTCTGAGTACATTTTTGCAAGCACACATGCACTTGCACTCACAAACACATGATACATGCACAAAGTAAAATGAGAAATAGAAGCACTTCCTAAGGGGATGAAAATAATACTGAAAATACAAAAATTATGTACTTTTTCCCATCAAAATCAGAACCTAAATTCCTAAAATTTCTGGCTGCTAGTACTGCTGTCACCTCTGGAAAAACTTGCACTATCACAGAAAAAAATTCTCTCACTTGCCTGAAGAGTGCAGAATTACACAGCAAGTGATGTCAAACATGGCAAATGAAAGATAATTCATTTAGGAACCAGAGCAAGGTGTCACATCCAAATCAAAGATGATCTGTGAACAATTAGCTGTCTCCATTTCAAAATGAGGTAAATACCTGAAGTCAACACAAATGCCATATACATCATTCACTTGAAAAAAATAATCTCTAATCATTGTATTTAAACTTAAATTATACACGTTTTCACAACAGAAAACAATATTAAAATATTCCTATTTTAATTTTCCATATTATTAATCCTAATTATTTATATAAATACATATAAACACATTTTACATAACCTAGGTTACCCAGAATTTTTTTATTTAATTTATATGACAAAGTCATATTTTATATTTCAGGAAGTACATCAGAACATGGCACTTGAATAGTTTTGAATTAATTTTAAAGTAAATAGAACAATAGTACCACTACCAGTAAAACAACACTAAACTGCTTCTAAGATGAACTTCCCTAGTGCTTTGTGTCTCACAAAGATATCTGCAAATCTGAGTTAGCCTTCTGAGCTGGCAACTGCTGAGCAATACTGCTCACCTCCAGCTGGTAGCAGCAGCTCTGCATAAATATCATTTGACTACTGCTGCATGTTGCAGCTACTCAGAATGAAAGTAAAATAAATCTTGCCTCAATTTCACTTGAAACTTGCATATGGAAAGTGAAATGTCCTTCCTTAAAATATCTATGTATCTTTTATATTTTGCAGTTGTTTCAGCTTTATGGATTCAGAAAACACAGAGGACTAGAGCCAAAAGGGCAACCCACTTTTTCAGTAGTTTATATTTTAAACATTTAAATAACTGATTTAACAAGCATCACTAATGACTGCAATGAGACACAAAGTCTTCCCTCAACAGTATCTTGCTGGAAATAAGAAGGATTTGGTAGAGTTAATTATCTCATAGAACATAGCAGCAAACCTACGCTCTAGTCTTGGTCAGTCTTACACCTTTTCTGTAATTTTATCTGTGTTTATAATTTCAAAATGGTGGAGTTAAATATCCTTCTGGCATTCACTTTGAAGCTAAAAAAAGATAATAAAATAGTAATAATGTATTTTTTTAAATCAGTCCTAAAGAAAAAAGAACATGTATCAATATCACTCTCCTTAGGAAGAAACAGTCGTTCTGGAAGGATCTACATAGATCCTTTTGTGGCTTCACATACCAGATACTGCCCATACCCATCCCATTTAATCCCTCTATGCCTCATTTTTAATCACTGGAAGCACAGGAGTCATTCTCCCTTATTTTGCAGATGAAAGACAGAGCACTCAAATTATTGTTGTGAGGGCAACCACAAAAGGAATAGTAATATATTCTATCTCTCTGACTGCAGCTCTGGAAAACAATTAACTCATTTTTAAGTATCACATACGCTCCTGTTCTCATTTAAAGGTATTTCCAAAGACCCTCACATATTTTCCATAGAGTAAAAGCAAAGGTGTTTGTTTGGAGAACAAAGATATCCCGCTTTTGACTGATGCTTCCTTAACTCTCCGTCATCCAGTCAGTTCCAGCCATTAGTCTTCTGGGCTCTCATGCTGAGCACTTGTCCCAAAGCCACTCATTACTTCTCTTCCATGTTGGCAAAGGGGCAAAGAAAATTGGTATGGACTGAAAAACACCATCCAGAGTGCTCTGATGGATGATTGGATAAAGATGTATTATAGCAAGAACTCCACACTACAGCACACACACAATGTCGACAATGCCCACAACAGTGAGTGTTTTTGTTTCCTTTTGTTTAATTTTCATAATGTGCCTGTCTTCTTAGCTTCTAAAGACAAATGATGACGTATTGTTACACTAAAAATAGTTTTGTAAATCTGGTTATTTTGAAACTCTCCTACTATGGATAAGGGATCAGTTATTTGGAAGGTAAACAATGTCTCGCAGCACTTCGCTATGAGAAATTAAACAGCACATACTGAACATGTGACACTGAGAATGTGTGCTTAGATTGTGCATTTGCTGCTGAAGTTCACAAAATAAAAACACTTTCTGCAAAATCCATCTGCACATTTCAGACAGATTACTTCGCTTTGGAAAGAATCACCTGAAAAAGTTTATTACTTATACCAAGAAATAACAGACTGCAGTTAAATACACCTCAACCTATTCATTTGAGCAAAGCATTGTATGTTCACCTGAAAGACTTTTTTCAGTTGTTCCACTTACACACCAGTGGTGTTATTTTTCTTCAGAAAAATGTCCTCATGAGTAGCATCCAGTTTCCCAGAGTTTGCGGCACCATTCAAATGAAAAACACCACCTACAAGAGTTTCGTAATGCTACTTCCTGATTTAAGTTTCTAAATCAATAGAATATGGAATTAATGAGATAGGTCTTGTTAGCACTGGTATGATATGGAGAAAATAATTTTAGTTGATGAAAAGAAAGCAATTTTAACACTACAATATTTGATTAGGAGGATACAAGCATACTACACTAAATATTAAAAAAGATATGTACTGTATTTCTTTCAACTCAGGAACTCTGTTTAATGGGATAACTTTTTTTTTTTAATTTCACAGAATGCAGAGACTGTCACTGCTGGTGAACCCTTCTTCTCATCACAGGCAAATTTAGCAGCACCAGGGCTGTTCTGTGTGCAGCAGAACAATTTTTCAGGCTGTACAGCCGCAGGCAGAAAATGCCACCAGACCAGTCCTCCTTCCTTCCTTCATTCATTGCCAGGAGACAGACTGGCAAGAAGAAATTTTAGTGACAACAGTTAACTAGAAATAAGGGCACCAAAGCTATGACATATCTTGTGAATAATTGAGGTGAGTTAACTTACTAAAGCAAATTTTGCTATACCTTGATGAATGCCTCTGGTTCTCCTCTGTCTAATGGCAGCACACTCCATTCTCATATAAACAGTTTTAATGCAAAAAATTACCTTGGTTGTTCAATAAAGTTGACTGGTTTTGATACTGGCCTGCTTGCTATTTGATTTAGACTGTACTGTGTTTAAGACTCCACTATTAATTTTAAGACACAGTGTTTTAAACTTTTGAGGAGAACTGGTACGTAGTATTTCATAAATTAGTAAGTTTTGTCAACTTGAAACATCAACATACCTGTAAAATTTTGTTTGTTCGTTTGTTTCTTAATTTAGCAAAAGATAGCATTTATGGCAATTCAATACTGATGGAACAATTTCAAAACTTTAATAAACTGAAATCACCCTGTCCTATTTTTAATTCTATACAATTTTTCCTGTGATCAATATAGATGTTCTAAACTCTGAAGAGTCATCCTGGAATCACATCTGACATTTGCCACACTATGAGAAAGTGAAGCTAACAGCAATTGTATGCCTCTGCTGCTTGCAGAAATGGAGCAGATAAATAGGACCTACAGAAAAAGCTGTATCCACAGCAAATTTCTGCCTCCATTCAGCCAGGAATGTAGTTCCTGTCGTTTCCACCAGACATAATCTTTTCACAGCTTCACATAACTTAATGTGTAAGCAGTTTACAAGAGACAAGGGGGTAATGCAATGGCACATTCCTCCCAAAGACAAAATTAATTTTTGCTCCAACTTAAAAATATGTATCCGACACCAAAATTCACATTGCAAGCAGATGCACTCGAAAAAGAGTCACAATGTCCCTTGAAAGCATATTGAAACATTTTTTCATCAAAAAAGAGCACCTGTTCCTTTGAAGCACTGCTGAATTATGCAAATACAAAATGCCTTTTGATACATTTAAAACTTTAGTCTAAACAAGGCAGTGATAAAAGTTAATGGAATGCTACTTATTTATTATCTTTTTAAGATTACATTTACTTACCCTCAGTACAGGAATTTAGTTTCATTGCTCATGCATAGTGGAAGATAATGTATTTATTCTCAACTCCTGGAATTATTCCTCCAACCCCTCCTGGATTACATATATTTAAACTCATTCTAGACCTTCATTACCAAATCAGTTCCATTATGTCTGTGAGACAACCAAATAGATCTTTCAGTGATTTTGGCTGCACTACCACCTTGCTGTACAAACAGGCAATCTGCTCAGTATGCCTACAGCCAATGCAATGCCATGCAAAAACTCCTAGAGAGCCATTAACACCCTGGTTCCAAAATCAGGAACTCAGAACTCGGCACAGATTAACAATTCATGCTAACACACATATTAAAACCCCTCAGGCTTAATTTTTTTTTTTCCCACAATGCTCTTTGATGGTCTCTCAAACTCTTCAGTGACGTAAATGGGAGGAGCTAATTCAGGACAATACTTGCATTTTTTTACATTCCCCATGAAGACATTCTTTGGACTCACAGTCATCATACAAACTTGGTTAATATCTCTTTTCACATAATGACAATCTCATTATCTGAAAGATCTGGTAACCTTTCTGACAGAATTCACATCCCATTTCCTTGGGTTTTTTTCTTCCTGCCCTCTGGCTTGGAATACTTACAATACATTTACTACTTTTCTTGTAATTTCCTTTGGGCAGATTTCTTCTGTGTACTTCTTCTCCCTACTCTAATATCTCTCATGTCATAAAAATTCTTGGCAGAACAAGTCTATTTTGATAACAGCATGACAGACATGCTACCTCAGCTCTTTAGATTTGCTTCAGCTATTGTATGGAAATTGCAGCTTTCTTCCTGTAATTGAAGAGCTAACTTTTTGCAGGTGGATTTGACAGTCAGACCCATAAGTTTTCCTCTGGCAGCAGAAGTCACAGGATTTTGCCCTGAAGACCTAAAAAAGTCAGTCTGCCCTTTAGTATCACAAGTGGAAACCACAGCTAACATGCAACAAAACAAACTCAGATTAAGTACTTTTTCCATACTAAGAAGCACATACTTTATTTGAAACCTTTATCTCTGTTCCTGTCATCTAAACATATATCTCTTAGCTCAGCTGAGTAAAATACATAGAGATAACACAATAAAGAGCTGTTGAAATATTTATGGAAATGGTATTCTTGGTAAAGAATAAACCCTAATGCAAGCACTATATAGCATTTATTGATTTTATTATATTCCCCCAATGAGAAAATATCTTACTAGAAATTCTAGTTCTATAAACACAATCTGGAACATGGTTGATTCTCCTTTTTAAAACTCACGATTTTGAAAAGCATCAATAAATACTTTGTAACCCTCCTGCAACTCCCAGTATCTGATGCATGAAGATGGGGTTCAAATCGGTGCAGAAAATCAGGGGACGCAAACCTCTGTAAAACATATGCACACGCTTGCACTTCTGATGGTTTCTTCTTTCTAATAGTCAAAGTCTTTGTTAACTACGGACCCATTAAAGATATCACAGAAGAGAATGTTGCACAAGGTCTTAAATTTGAAAAACAATTAAGGATTTTGAAATAAGTATGTAAATGAGAAACTATCCACTCACATATTTAGGTACTAAGGGAGCTACCATTAAGGAATACATCTGTTGTAGGTAGCTTAGTTTGCAAGCTGCAGTTTCAAGCTACAGACTGAGATGCAGGTTGAGCTCTCCATGGAAGTCCAGAGAGACAAGAAGCCATGAACTGCCAATCCTCTGCATAACAAAGGGCCCAAACACTGGTGGCCAGGTGAATGGACACAGACACAGCAGGAGCCAAAAACTCTCAGGCCCTCGGACTGTGAGTGTGGAGAAGCCCAAGAGATTCCTTTGTTCACACTCCTCCAAGAGGCAACAGCTGGAGCTGATTCTGTGTTACTGTCAAATGGCTTTACAGAACTGGAGATATGAACATCCCCTATGGGAAACCTGTGGTGGAACCAACAAGGAAGCCTGGTGTGACTGCAGGTGAGTGGAGTGTAGCGGAGGAGCCAAGCAGGGCTCCAGTCGGCTCACCAGGGCAGCCTGCTGTGAGGGGGCCTCGTCCCAGCAGCTGAAATCTCCAGCACTGGGAGTGTGACTGCCAGAGAGTCTTGTGAATGGTCAGAGTGGGAAGTTTTCTTAACGGCTATCATCTTCTTAAGTGCAAGTGGACTTCAACAAAAAGATCTGTGAAGAACAGAACTATCTTGGTTTACATTTGCAGTGCTGATGTAATGTACTTGCTGAAGACATGAATATGGTTAAGCAGACTCCTGAGAACTGAGACTGGTTCACACCCTTTAATCACCAAAAATGTATAGTGTACTACCTTCACAGGCACAACATGCAGTTTCTGCGTTTGTGCAGGTCTCTTTTCTACTATTTAAAAATACTATTAACAAATATTTTGGCTGAGGGTACGTTTCATATGCCAACTAAAAGTGTTATTACAGATACTTGGCTATAACAGAATCCTAAATTAAGAGAGGAAGAAGGCCCAGAAAGTGGCAGAACAGGAGACACTTCTACAAAAAATGCCATACTGAAAAAAGAGAAGTCTGTACTAAACTAAAATAGTCAGAATTAATACTAAAGCAACTAAAGGTAGAGGAGTTTGAGTAGGTTTATAGAATTGTGTACATCATCTTGTAGAATACATCATGTTCACCACAGGCACTATTTATAAACTTTAGCCAGTTCTGGAAACACATCTGTTTTAACAAACATCTCAGACTGCAGAAATATCTCATTCACTTAAGGTGCACCTTCACATCCCTTGACCTTTTAAAGAGGGTTATACTTTGACCCTTCTTCTAAAGCTATCTTCTTCAATACATTAAAGAATGACCACCATGAAAGCATTTCAGTTAACCTTCAATTAACCTCACTTTCACAATAACCACAATAAAGAGAATGAAAGCAGGGACACAGCCACTAAACAAAAAAAGACAAAAAAATTGTTAGAAGTAATACAAAATTCATAAAGATAGTTACTTTAAATCAATCTGATACGAGATCTTCATCTTTGTATTAAAGTGCAATATTCTGTGTAATTTTGAGTGCAATTTTGACTGTGGAAGGCCATTATAGATAGCACTGTATTGCACAGAGGTAAGGAAGGAGACAGGTGAGGCTCTTCCTTTAGATGTGGTAATTAGTCTCTTTCAAAGGAAGTGCAAGAGGTGCCCACTTCAGATGCCACGTGGGTTTGTAAATTCTAAGGACACCTCTCTGATGTTCAGCTCTTCTGCCTGCTGAGGTGCAGGATGTTAATCTTCTCTTGAGGAAGATATCAAAAATGACATGCTAATATTAACAAACAGGTTAATACTAATTATTAAGTGTCTTGCTACAGTCACCTGGGTCATACAAAGTGCCAAAATGCACCACAGAGGATTGTTTCTTATGGTATCAGGCATGTACTTCTGGAATTTGCTGTAAACATTCTCGGGAGTCTTTAAATGCTACAGCAACTTCTGAAATCTACATGTGTTGTTTAATTGTTTTTAAAACAATTTTAATTGTTTTTAAAAGCTCCAGAATCAGAATTGTTAATCTTTCATCTATCACATTTCAAGTTTTAGGGACAATAGGAAAAATGTATGTGCAAAAACATAAAACTAATCCACCACTAAAATCTGTTTTCTATATTAAGTTTTATTCTTGCAGAAGGGAATGGCCATTTTCTCATTTTAGTAGCTTGGATACTATTCCTTTTCAAAGAATTTCTCTATGATTGTCTGTTGTGGTTTTTTGTTAATTTGTTTGGGTTTTGTTTGGGTGTAGGGGGTTTTGTGTGTTTGTTGTTCGGAGGGTTTTTTGTTGTGGTTATTTTGGTGGAGGGGTTGTGGGGGGAGGAATATGGCAGGGTATTAATTTCCATAATTATTTCTTTAACATACTCAGACTGCAGAATTTATTCTGAGCTCTGGAGAAAGACTGGATCCAAGAGGTTTCAACGACTGAACAGACTAAGAGAGGTTTGATTTGCTACAATAGCCATTTCCCAACCTGGAAAAGTGAACAGGAGCTCCTTTTTCTATTTGTGTAAAAATACATTTATGGAGAAGATTTCCACAGACTTCTTCAAAATCTGTGCTGTATTTAGAACATCTTTATAAACACAAATATTGAAGGTAGACTGTTGGAAACAGTAAATATCAACTATATCAAATAGTTGCTTCAGTGCTTTTCAAGGCACAGTAATTGCAAAGTACAGCATGCTTTCATTCACTGGAACACCACAGACTTGCCAGGAAGAGAAGAGAGATTGCAAACCCTCTTCATCTCCTCCAGTGATATAAAGCACCTTAGAAAAGGGTATTTTTAATGTGCTGCATTTAAGGAGCACATTTTAACTTGTTCTTTTAGGTATGAAGGCATATAATTTGTACAAACACTTAAGTCTCAGGAAGAAGACAGCTTTTTGCTTAAATGGGTCCAAAGCTTATCATACTAGTAATAATTTTTAAAAAGTCTTTTTTACATGTAACTGCATGTGTTTTCTTTTTTCTTGATGAGATCATGGGTTTTACTCAGAAAGCAGACTTTCCTCCCCAGCCTTCATCTCTCTTCATGTTCTAATTAGTCAACTAATTTAGCAAAAAATACTTAGAATATATGAAAGGGCCAGCACGGGTAGTTTGTTTTGTCGTCACACCACAAGCTTAAATTTGCACTTGCAAATAGAAGATTTTGCTTAAGAAATAGATGAAACACAGCAGAATTCTAACTACAATTAGCAATTATTACTAGACGAAATAAGACTTAAGTTACCTACAGCATATAGGAATTTTCTTCGGCACAAAGGCTGAATTTAGACCTTGCACACTAAAGTGCATTGCAGCCTCATGGGGGGCTCTCCAAATACTCCAGATCTGCCATCTACCCTGGAGGGTACCTGCTCTCAGTTCCTGCTACTGCTGTTCTTCCGAAGTAAAGATAAAAGTGCAGACCTTCTCACTTGCCCTGAAGACTAGGTCCTGCCTCTGTAACCCAAATACAGCTGCACCCCTACCCAACACATCACCCTCAGCGTCAGAACTCACTGAGCCTTTGGCTTTCACAGAACCATTTGAAAAGTGCAGCATGTGGCTGTGATCACAGGAACTGCCTTTCATGGACCCTGGCTTGTCCACAGGGTCTCTACAAGGGACTCCAGTTCCAGAGTTCTACTCCACAGATCCTGCCACAAGGACCAGTCAAGAGGACCACCAGCACCAGCTCCTTCTGCAGGAGCTGTGCGGGGCAAGAAAGCAGTAACCCATGGACAGGGCACTTCTCCCTGTTTTTAGCTGTCTCCTCCAGCTTACTTTAAATTTCTGTTGTGGGAGAGGAGATTGGAAGTCATTGGAAGTCAGTTACCTTCTGAAAGGCAGGCCACTCTATCAATGAGTAACAGCATCATGCTTTCTTGCTTGCACTATTTTTCCCCCCAACCTTAAGCCTGCTCTGTACCAAATGAGGTTGCTTTGATTTAAACTGGCACAAGAAGTTAAGAGGGAGAATGATATTATAGGGAAGATATAGATAGACAGACAGACAGATAGATATCGTTCTTCTATATATAAAGACAGAGACACTCACTAGACCTGGTTACGCAGAGGGATGGAGCAACCACAACTTCTCTGGGCAGCCTGTTCCAGTGCCTTACAACCCTCACAGTCAAGAACTTGTTCCTTGTATCTAATATAAATGTTCCCTTTGTCACTTTAAAGCCCTGGTTCTATCACTTCATGCCCTTCCTAAAAGCTTTCTTACAGTATTTTTCAGTGCCTAAATGTGCCTGTCTTCATGCAATAGACTGTCATAGATTAATGCAGCAGGACCAAGAATGTGAATTCAAGAACGTGACTCAAGCAGTTATGTACTAATTGTATTTAGCTTTCTCACTTGCCCCCACATGAAAACTGACACTGCTAAGAAATGTGAGAGAATAGCAGGGGTTTTTCCTCAAAGAATACAGAACTAGAAACCACCAGGTGCCAGAAACACTTTAAAGAATTTTCTTTAGCCAAATTCACTAATGCATGCTGTGTACATATTTTACTGTAAAAAAAAAAATTCAATAAAAATTGGAGCATGTTCCTTAAATTATGATTCCATTTTATTTTTTTGGTAAATAAATCTTATACTAAACATATACTGGAACTGCCAATATTTCATATCAGCTATACTAATCAGTTAGTCATTACTAATCATTAGTCAGTTACTAATGCTCCACTAAAGTTAATTTGATCAAACCCATAGCAGTACTACATTACTCTATTCCTAAAGGCATAAAAGGGGCACATTTGATTTCCCAGAATTTTTCTATTACTTAAAAATTAAAATTATTCTTTCCTCTTTCTATTCATACAAAAAGTCGTTTCTTTGAAGAGTTATTCCCAGCATCTGAAGAAAAAACATTAGATAAGTTCAAGTGAAACTTAAATTCTTGTTTTACCTAAAGCTTATGCTGGCCAGTCATGCAAAAATCACCTGTCTCAGTGTGACTAATAGCTGTTGAAATACCCAAGGAAAAGCACACACTAACAGTCCTGGCAGTCAAAACCAATATATGCACCTTGCAGTCAATATAAGCAGCACCTTGTAAAACAGAGGCAACAGTTCTCTAAATGCTTCCCAAAGAATACACAACCCTAGACGTCTTGATACAGGCATTAATGAGACTAAAAAAGAAAAATCAAGCAGGAGATATTTTGTCTGTATTCCAGATAACACTGGTATTTTCTTGGATGGGAAAAACAAGTTTATTCCAAAATTGTGGAGATGGGAAGGAAAGAGAAGAGAATGTTTTGAGGGACAGATGACAACAACAATAAGCAATCTTAATGACTTGTTCCAGCCTTTCATTAGGGTAAAATGAAGTGGATCGTTTGGCATAGGTCTACATTTGCTTTTGTTATACTTTCAACATCATTTCACTCATTGCTCTTCGCCTTCAAGCCCTTCAGGTTGTCACTCACAAGGCTCACATTTATAGAATAAAACAGGGCTAAAGAGGAAAAGATAATTCATAGTACCCATTATCACTCAGCTTGGCAAAAAAGTTCCTGTGTTTTTTTTGTATCTGCAAAATGCCTATGCATACTTGACAGAACTTTCAAAATTACAGTGTAAATATAGAATGGTTATAAACGGTTTTGGGTTTGGTTTTGGTTTGGTTTTTTTTTACTCTGAACACTTTCTGGACATTCAAAAATTAGTGTTTTTTCATAGTAGCAAACCAAAATTTTGTACTATTCATTAAAAAAATCCCCTTCAATACACATTGTCATAATTTGCTCATTACTTTCTGTACTTTTCATTAAAGTGATAAGGCTTTCATATCCTAAGGGACTAATCAGAGAAAGATTGTATATATATTATGCTTCAGAAGTACAGTTTAAGAGATGCCTATCTTTCCACTGACAATCAACCAACAGGTTTGCATCACGCCCTGACCAAAATAGTTCTCAAAGGTGAACAAGCCTCATAGAATCAATCTGAATTATCTGTAATAAGGCTACTTAAAATACAGGAGAGGAATGGTAGGAAAGGTATGCTGAAATCCAGAAAATTCACGGGAGTCTGTTACGAGAAACAGGAACGTTAGACTGTAATGCTAACAGGCAAGACACTCATTGGTTTCCCAAATGCTACTCAATAAATTGCTTTGTTTTCTATTCTTTCATCTGGAATACAATTACTGATCAATAGAAGCTGTAAACAGAAACATTTTAGTTTGATCTTGTAGCTCACAACATGAAGACTTATTGTTAAAAAGTTGGCTGGAGAGTTGGCTGGAGTCTGAGATCTATCAGCCACGGATTGAATTTCGACTTAATCTTCAAATATAAATATTGAAATCGTACCATGTAGGGGAAAACTAAAGCATAGAGTAACTCTTTGTAAGGATTACTTATACTCTACTATTTTGGCACTTTAATTTTAACAGTAATACTTTGTTAAGATTTCTTATTTCAAACAAATGCATACATAAGTATGCACTCACACAGTTACATGTGGTGTAACACATTTGCAGAAAAGCTGATATGTTTTTCCTGTTCCTATCATTATGTACATTCGAAACCATGCTAGCTTTGGACCTTGATATTAGTATGTGTCACAACACCCCCTATGTAATAATTTCATTTGGATTTTCAAAAATTCCAACATTTCTAAGAAGGGAAAAAGACCATTTGGACAATCACTGTCCCTTAGATTTACAGCAACAGAAGCTTAACACTTACAGATGGAACGTACACGCAGTAGACAAAGCACATTGAAATGCTCCACAATTTTATTTTGCATGGATATATAAATAAAATACGATATATGAATAAACATCAACTGGTTTCCTAGAATATTGAGGTTATGAGGAATCTTAGTCCACTGCATATATTTTGCATCTCCTTTAAACAAATGCCCAGCTCTGCAGAAAGTTACATAACCAGATGCCTCAGTCTACGTGTGGAAAAAGAGTCTACTTGACTAAATCTTATATGAAATGATAGACCATAACCTAGATACAGTCCATGTGGATTTCATTCTGCAGAGTGCTAAGAAATAGCAGTCATCTCAGCAATTAGAAGTGAATATCCCTCACTGCTATTAAGCATTATTGAAGTCTTAATTTATTACATCACAGTGACCTCCTCTTAGGAAAAAAGAGTCATTACCAAAGCTATCACTGAGATGATTTATATTTTAGAATACCATCCAAAAAGAATCTCAGATGTCTGGCAAAAAAATATGTCATATATTACAACCATCTAAACTTTTATGATATTTTTTTTATACCAATGATAAAATGTGTTACAGATTTTGGAAAACTTTGTAAGCATTTTTCCCTTTCACTTTCTTAATGCTTATTTCTATTCCCTCCTTTAAAAGGCTAATCTTTTTCTTCCCTATGTATTAAGAAATGGAGAATAAATTATCTGAATTTATTCAGAAAACAAAACAATCAGTTGAAATGAAAAATAAAGAAATAAGATCTATCAGAGGAGGACTGCTTTCTAATAGGCCTCAAAAACCTCAAGCCTAAATTAAAATTGTATCCGTAAAATGTGAAGTGAATCACTGAAATGCTATTGCCATGTAACTCAAATCATCAGCATTTTTTGTCAGTCAAACAATACTCAAATACAACAATGTAAAAAAAAACTATATAGAATGACTGTTAAACTTCTTAAGTTGCTATTCAGGGGTCTTTTCTTCACGTACAGGTAAAGTTAAGCATGAAAAATGTTAATGTCAAAAGTATATAAGCTCACATGAAGATTTTGGAAATCACTTTTCTAGAACAAGAACATGTAAATAAACCCATAAACCTGTATACCAAAAATTTATTACCGTAGTTTTAAAAATCTGAGAAAAACCAAAGTGTAAATTTAACATGCATAGAAATTGTTCAGTGCATATATACACATATACACACACTTACCTGATATTATACTCATTAAGCAGTACCATACAGTTATTGACCGTCGTGCCCAACAAATCAACAACACTATCATTGCACTAGATTGGTTAATTTCTTCCATTATATCTTGCTTAACAGAAAAAGAATCATCAGGAAGCTACATCCCAGCATGGTCCATTTTTATCACCAAATTACAGAACTATACTCAATGGGAAGACTGTATTTCTGTGCTGTGTTTTTCTCCCTGCCAACATTAATTCAGTAGTATCTCAGTAGTCACTCGTGTTAAATCATTCACATCTGTAGACTCTCAGCTCTATAATATGACCTCCTAAGCCTCTATAACCTTCTGGATTTTCATCTTCACTGTGCATAGATCAGAACATCATTAATTATCTCAGATCTTGGCCAAATGTCTTCTAGCCAAGTTTCTAGCTGCAACTAAGATTGCAGATGAATAACAGTCAACATTTTTCTGCAATTGCTTCATTCTTTCATATTCTTTTCCTGCATTGCTCCTATTGACAAACACTTCCTTGAGTTTTAGAAAAGTTTATTGAATGAAAATGAAAAAAGTGCATTATTTTGAAGGTTATTCTTGAATCCAACCAGCAGATAAAAAGAAGAAAGAAATTATAAGGGAATGGTACTTATTTTAATATTTGCTTTAAATAATTTTTCCTTCTACATAAAAGTCTGCAAGTCATTTCCAATACAGAAAAAAAGATAATTTAAACAGAACTTGTTTTTAAATCAGTCCATTATTTCAGAGAAGTGTACAGGGTAGTAAATAACCAAGCAGTGTCCTACATTAGAGATGTTCCAGGAAACAAACAAACAAAAAAAGATCTCTGCTTGCAATTGTTTTCCATAAGTT
>WAAE01006848.1:0-12152 GCA_013400495.1 Nicator chloris
GCTGGGACTTCTCTGTATTCTCAAGACTGTTCAAAAATCATCGAGAGAGGTTGTGCAATAATATCATCCAGCTCTTTGAGGATTCTTGAATGAATCCCACCAGGCCCTATAGATTTGTAGGGATCCAGCTGGAGCAGCAGATCTGGCACAATTTCAAGGTTGACTGGGAGTTGATTATTCCTGCAGTCATTCCTGGTCGTCCAGCTCAGGGCACTGTTTGTCCATCATCCTTGTTGAAGACAGAGGCAAAGAATGTGTTAAACACCTCTGCCTTGTCTCTGTCCCTGTTTGTGAGGAGATTATCATCCTGTAATGGGACAATGTTGTTTTTACACTGCCTTTTGCCATTAATATATTTGAAGAAACTCTTTTTGTTGTCCTCCACATTTCTGGCTGGCTTCAACTCCAGCTGAGCTTCGGCCACAGGAATTTTCTCCCTACAGTGGCCAGCAGCAGCTCTGTGTTTTTCCCTTGTCACCTGGCCTTGCTTCCACTGGGCATACACCTTCCTTTTTTGCCTTATTTCCAAGAGAAGATTCCTGTTCTGCTAAGATGGCCTTCTGCCTCACCTGCTTCACTTCTGACATTCGGGAATTGCTGCTCTTGTGCCCTTAGGAGGTGATGTTTAAAAGGTGACCAGCACCAGATGGACCGCAGCATCTGCAAAAATATGTTCCCAGAGGATCTTACTAATTCCCTGAGCAGTCTGAGGTCTGCTGTCTTTAGGTCCAGGGTTGAGGTTTTTGCATTTTTCCTTCTGTTAACAGAGATTTTAAACCTGATCACTTTGTGGTCACTGTGGCCAGGACGGCTTCCAATTTCCGCTTTCTCACATGATCCACCCTGTTGACAAGGAGTAGATCACAGAAGGCATCTTTCCAAACATGTTCCATAAAGTTGTCATTCAAGTTTTTAGGAATCTTCTGGCCTGGGTTGTACCAGCTGTGTGATGCTCCCAGTTAATTTCTGGCAAGTTGAAGTCTNATTGCCAGCTGTGAGCTCCATACATTCTGCCCCTTCTATTCCATACAGTGCCACCCCTCCACCTCTCCTGCCCTGCCTGTCCCTCCTGAAGAGCCTGTAACCATCCAGCAGGGCACTCCAGGCACAGGATCCATCCCAGCACGTGTCACTTATGCCAGGGATGCCAAATCTCTGGGACTGGGCCAAAGCCTGGTTTCCCCTTGTTTGTCCTTCCTGCTGGGTACATAAGTGCAGAGACATTTCAGGTGTGGTACATTGCAGTCAACATCTCCTGAGGCAGATTGAGGGATCCCAGTAGTGCTCCTTTCCTCAAGGTTTGACACACCATCCCATCACTCATCACTGGCCAGCCTGGCTTTGTCCTTTCCCTCCTTCCAGGCTGGTTTAAAACTCTGTCAATGAGCCTTGCCAGTTCCTGTGCTAGAGCTCTTTTTTTCCTTCTGAGATTGGCAAATGCCCAGTGATGAACACAAAAGTAACTGGGGATTAGGGCTGCTGCCAACGTGCAAGAGAAAGAATCTGTATCAAAGTCAAAGAATGAAGACCTGATAGTTAAAGACAGCTCTAGGGATCAACAAAGAGCATGGAAGTCTAATTTGTCATAGATATTCCAAGACATTTTATGGTATCATATACAAGCTTAAAAGGGAAGCTAATGATACTGTAACCCAAATACGTGATGTGTTGACAGAGGAGAAATTTTTGGACTTGCAAAATATTGGTAGAGCGATCTTTGATCTCTGAGACTGTTTACAGGAAATGGCTCCCAGTTAAACAAGCCCAATACCAACTTCCTGCATTCAATCTAAGAAGATTTGTTAGGCTGGCTTCAACTTAAACAGAGAAGAAATGGACACAGGTTCTTTATCAAGCCTGAGAGCTTAATGCTTGGCTTTGTCCCACCCCTTGGAATGATGTGCTTAAAATTCTATGCATTTGTCTATGCAAGAAGACCATCAATTCATAGGTTCCATTGTTGAATGTTGACATTCAGCTCAGATGACATAATTATTACAGCAGATGACAAGTTTTGTTATAACTAATAAAACACTGGGTGTCCCATCATCAGGTATCAAAGAGTGTTAAATGAATGAGTCTTCAAGGCTAAGATAAATAAAGCAACTCAACTGAATAAGCTATTTTTCAAATTCTTATTTTATAAAATACAGATGTTTTGCCTCCTAGGACATAAAAGCACTGTGCTGGGAATAAAATAGATGTCTCTATTTATATGTGTGTGTGTGTATATAGATAGATAAATTAGACAGATAGATAGGTAGATAGACAGATAGAATGAAGTTTGTACTGGAAACAGTGAAAACCATTATAAAGATGAGCTATTACCACAAATGCTAGTAGATATAACATGACTCACTTTTCTTGGGGTTTAGCATTAATGAAGATTATAGCCCGACGGTCAGTAAGCTCTTGCTTGCTTAGTTCTTCCAAAGACAAAAATTTCCTTCCATGTTTTATCTACAAGAAAATTAGCATAAAATATAAGGTGCTCTGTTCAGTTAAAGATGCAGCGAAAAAAAATATTTAAAAGATACCTAAACAGTAATTTAAAATTCCTAATCTTAAATCAAAGACTGTGTAAGAACTTATAAAGCCATTCAAAATATCTGAAATTATTTTCTTCCTAATTTGCATTTTGTTCATAAATTTTTCTTATAAAAGATTGTTTATAAATATTTTATCTTGTAGTTATTGGTTTGAAGCATTCCAAACAGTTCCAGAATAAAGAAATGTTCCTGCCTCTGAAGACTTTACAACACAGGATGGAATTTTCAAAAGCAACCAAGTGCTTTAGGACCAGGTATTTCACTGATTGTCAGTAAGCCTGGTATTTCTAACTCTTCTGGGTATTTTGAAAAGTCTTTCTGAGATTTAAATTGAGCACAGCACTAATAAGTGATACTGGAGTCAGTCTTTATATATAAACACTTCTTTTGTGAGAGAAAAGGTCATGATCGAGTTGAAAATATGAACTCTTTGCTTCCTTATGTAAAAATAAACAAACTAAACATCCATAGGTCATACAATGTCAAGTTAGCATTAAGTATAGTGCAGGGAAAGAGAGCAGAAGAACTGAAGTTTGAGAAAGGATCTGGAAAGGTCTAAACACCTCAGACAGGATTGAGAATACCATGAAGATGATTTCATCCATTAAGATAATCAAAAGATATGTGTTTAACAACTGTGAAATTTAGGACAAGAAGACAAAGTATTTTCTGTACCCAGATTTTGGCCGTTGCTACAGTACCCTTTCTAAATTAAAAGGGAAATTTTACTCTTTCTAAATAGAGTAATTTGTTTAGAATAGCTTACCTGACCACAATCGTAGAATCCATTAGTAATGATATTACTTGATGATAAATATCCCATCCGGCTGTACTTTTGGGAAAGATTGTTATCAAGTAGCTTTTCCAGAGCAGCTTCACTAAACTTATTTTTACGCTTTGTTGACAGATTAATTTCTTCTAGGATGTCTAAGGCACTGATAAATAAAATACAAAGGTTCATTCATCATTTAAATACTAATTAAATGTCATTATACAGCTCAGAGTTAGTTTTCAGCATTACCAAGGCCAAGATGGATTAATTTCCAAGTGCTGATCCTGTGCCCTCTGGGCTGGCAAGGAGTGGCTGTGCTGAACAGAATTCCTTCTCTAGGGAAGGAAAACACCACGCAGTGCTCAAAAGCAAAAGCAATTCCTTTAGGTAGTTAAATGCTACCTAAAGAAATGCAGACAGGATGCCAATTTTATCTAGAGGGACGTTATGTACTGCAGAGAACTTGGGAGAAAAGATGAAAAAGGAATAATGATCAGAGTCGACCATATGATACAGTCCAGGCAACCTCTCTTCCTCTCTCTCTCTCTCTTTTCAGCTGCAAGGCAATTAGCAGATCCAGTTGTGCATTATGCAACGTGTGAATCCTTCTGCTGTAGGACTGTTACTGTGTTTGGGGGAGCACAGCTGGCAGATATTTGTTAAACATGAACAAGCATGGAAACACAAGGAGTTGTATCAACACCACCAGAGTGGCAGGATTTTTGCAGCACGGAGATAGAAACAAATAATAATGTGGGGACATGGGAGGACAGGAATTAATTTCCTAAGCTTCTTCTGGTGCTGAAACCCACAAAGTGACAACTTTTGACCTGAAAAACTTAGGAAAACCTCACTAAGAAAATAAAGGAAACTGAATCAGGAGAACATTGCATACTGCAATTCTAAGACTGTTCAGGAATGAAAAAAAAACCAAACCAACAACAAACCAGGAAAAATGGATGATATCTTCATATAAGATGATATCTTCATATAAGATGTATAAGAGTACATATTCAAATTTCTATCTGTGTGTGTGTGACTATGAACACATACAGATATTCTTCATGTCCCAAGGAATCAATTTTATATATACGCTATATATATATATATATATATATATATATTTCTGTGAACTACACAGGCAGCCTCAGCTGTGGACATCTACAATGTAGACTTCTTAAGGGATGAATTCAGATGAATTCCAGAGAACAAGTTTTTCAGGCAAGGCAAATGACATCCTTTTCTTCCAGAAGAGAGCAGTGGGAGAAGATAGTGGAAGAGCAGTTCAGGCTGTATGTCTACAGCATATTGCAGATAATCAAGTAACACAGGGGACGATTTTAAACATGAAATTGAATAAAGAAAGGCTAATGTGTACAGCAGGGTCTAAATCAAATGACATTACAGGCACAATGACACATTGCCCTCATACAGAAGAAAGATAAGCCAAAACCAGACAAATAAAACAGCTGCACCAAAAATTCCATTAAGAGATGAAAACAAAAAAAAAAAGCCAGGAATCAAACAGAAAAATGAAAACACTGACACTTCCACAGAATAGAAAAAGTAAGGGACAAACCCGAAACATGCACAGGCAAAGTGAGACACAATTATTCAGGGAGTGAAACAAAGAGAAATGTTTCATATGCTACAAGTCAGAGAGGAAAATGTAGGTCTCTTACTCAATGTGGGAAGAAAACTCATAACAGATGGCACAAAAAAGACTGAAGTGTCTGATGCCTTTTTTGCTTCAGTTTTTATAGAAAGGTTTCAAGCAGATGCCTGGCAGTAATATTAACAAGGAGGTAGAAACGGTAGTCTTACAATGTCTAGGATAAGTTTGAGGAGACAAGGTTAGCAGTCCCTGAGGACACTTATCTCATACACTCTATGAATTTGCAAGACATTGGAACTATGTATAATTGTATTGGAAAACTCTATGCTAGATGGCTGGAGAGTGGTGAAGGGCAAAGATACTACCTAGTTTTGAAAAAACTATGAACAAGGAAGTTATAATAGAAATCATTCAGGCAAATTTCAGTGTCCAAAGAACACCATATCAAATTATTAAATCATCAGTTGGCAAGCAACAAGAAATGAGAAATGGCCAGTATGGATTTGTAAAGAATCAATCATGAAAAGTCAATCTAATCCTTGTTGCAATAGGGTAATTGACTTAACATATAGGCAGAAGAAGATGATGTGAGATATGAGCTGAATTGGAGATATGTTTTGACTTTTATAAGCCTTTTCACTTATTCCTACTTGGATACTCAAGAGCAAGTCAGAGAAATATGATCTACATGGAAATAACATAAAGTAGTACCTGACTAGTTGAAAAACTATGCTTAATGTATTATTATCAATAATATGCTGTCAAACTTGAAGGACACATGAATTAGTGTCCTGCTTCGGTACTGTCACAAAAAGGGATTAAATAAGAACAGTGCCATATGCAAGATAGAGAAAATAATTACTGAGCTTTATTTGATGGTGGTATGACCTCACCTGAAGTACCTCATCCAGGTTGGGAGATGGTACTTCAAAATGGCCTAAGAAATTAGAGAAATTCAGAGATGTGTGATGAAATGATACAAACAAATCTTGTCTAACATTTTTACTTTGTCATGAAAAAGAAACAAAGAGGGACATGAAAAGTGAGAAAATTCAGCAAGTTAAACGCAAATTGCTATAAAAAGTGGTTATTCAATTTCCTTGAAAGCAGGACAACATGATTTGTTTTAAGGGCATAGTAAAACTGAGAAACCCCTTTCAAGTGTAAGGATATTCCAGCACTGGAACAGGTTACCTCAGGAAGTTGTGAAACTCCCACAGGATCAATATTTACCCAAGCCAAAATATGTCAGTGTACCTTATTCAGCCTTACACTAGGATAGATGGATAATATCACCTTTGAGGTCCCCTCCTAATCTGAATTTCTGAGACTCTCAGAAATTCCCTCATAGATGGATTTAAAGTATCTGTGCAGTCACCAAAGAAGTGCCCAGCAGAGGGAGCAGGGAAATTACATATATTTTAATTTAACAGCAACCAAAAGTCGCCTTGCCTGAGGAGTCCCAATGTCATAATTCTTATAACCTAAACCAGCTTTTGTAATTCAGATATTAATATATGGAACTGGGAGATCCTAAGAAAAAATAAGAGTCACTTTTCCGTGACACTTCAGCACACCTACAGTTAACCAGAGCTTGTAAATCAAATCTAGCCTGTGTGTAGTAAGTACAATTTACTGTATATTAAACTTAGTCTGAAACCTTTATTTCAGTTTCAAGTGTATGGGGCACTGTAGTTCTCGATATTGACTGATAGAAGTTATCTTCAATATAAAGCCTAAATCAGTCACAGAAACAATACATGTTTTATAATTCTAGACAGTTCTCTCTACAGGCTTATATTTTGTCAGAAGACTCTGTTCCTTAAAATCAATACCATTTCATCTGTAATATCTGTGGTGCAAACGTAGTTTCAGCTTACCAGAAAGCTTTGTTATTCTGCTATAAATATGTAAAGATTGACTTAAATTGAGTTCTCTCATCAAAAATTTTCTTTTGACTTTTGATACTGTTTCTACTCACCCTAGCCTGCACAGTTCAACAGCAGTTAGTTCATCATTTCCACAGACCATAACAGCCCAACAGGCATTTCTTCTGACTTCTTCATTCTTAGAATGCAGCAATTCAACGAGTGGTCCCAGCCCACCTACATTTCTTAACTATTAAAAAAGTGAAAACATTGTCACTTACATATTCCATCTATCCCAGCAATAAAAGCTTGTGAAATTCACCTCCTGAAACATTCAAGCTTTGTAGAAAAGCTACACTGGGCTGAGAAAAAGATCTGTGTTTCTGTGAACTCTGCATAGGCTGGAGCTTTAGAGTGGTCACAGATCGACATCCCTTCTGGCTCTGCCCTGCTTTTCAGTTATTAGGCTGCGGTGTGGAACCCGAAGAGACTATGCAACCCAAGCCTGCCAGAGAGAGTTACACAGCTTTTTCTGTGTTCTGGTGCCTCCTAGCAACTAATTTACATCACAATACATTTGAATTTGTATTGTATGTATGACAATCTTATTAACATCCTATTCTCTTGTGTGCTACAGTATCTTTCCTATACATGCTGGAGGAAATATTGCTCATTTGGATTTTTGAAGAGAAAGACATTTTAAGGACACTGAAAGAGGTAGATTAATTATCTATGCCCCTTATTCATGTCCTAATTAATAGCCTTGACCCATGAGAAAACCTCAGCTTATGATTTATGAATGCACATAGCATCATTCTTATTTATGAGAAGAAAATACTATGACCAATTCATAAACAGCAAAGAGTTCAAGTTGCTGGATGTCAGCAATCAAAGGATTAATTATATTTTGAGTTTTGTCTGAAATACACTTACTCCCTGCACATCCAGTATCTCATTAATCAAGGTCAGACATTGGCGTTCAGGCCTTGAAAATGGGCAATAGAACACTGAAGGAGAGTAAAGAGGACTGAACTTCTCATCTTCAAAGTTCAGCCGACAGTTGCAACTGAAAGAAACCTCGATGTTTAATACTCCTAAATACACAGATCAAGTCACTGAAAAGCTGCAAAGCATTAATTTGGTGCAAGAAAACACAGTCGTGAAAATTCAAGTTAAAGAAAACCCTTTCCAAAAATCTCTTAAAAAATTGAGCTAAATTCAGCAGAACAAGTATCACAAAAATAAATAACTACCTAGAAAGCTCAGGACTTCTAGGTCAGAAACAACAGATTCCTGGTTAATATAACTCCCACCTCAGATCTAGAAGCATTACCAATAAACACAACCTCAAAGAGTAGTTTTACCTCAGTTCGTGCATCAGCATCACAACCAAAGGCAGCCACAGCAAATGCTGCTTTGCTCTGCACTTGGCTGTTGGTTGAGCGCAGTGGCCCCACGAGGGCTTTCATGACACCATGGCTCTGGATACTGACACGGGATGGCTCTTGCAGGGACAGATTTGTTAGCACTGCAATGGCATTGGAAATGGCGCCATCTCTCTGGGCGTTCAAGGTGTTCATTAATGGCTCAATTCCTTCAGCCTCAGCAACAACACTAGCAACATGAAAAAGGGGAAAAAATATTTGTTATTTTAGGATATTTTTTTCTTCTTAGTATGCTGTTTTTACCAACTAAACTAGTATTACAATTCAAGGTTTACATATATACATATGTAGGCATCTGGACATGTAAACGTGTGTGTGCATGATTTCTATGTGACTGACGATAAGAAGTTCAAGAGGCACAGCCTTGGCAGACAAACCAAGTCACAGACATCTGGATTCTTTTACTTACAAGGACATGAATTCTCCCTGAGGTATTGAACAAGTCAATTAAATCCTGCATCTTTTCAAAAGTGCAGAATTTCTGTATCTTTAGTTTCAGGCAAATGCTTCTGCAGCCTCTTACCACCTCTCCCCATAAACATTCTAGCTCTACTAATGAGGATTATAGTGAACAGAGTATCCAGATCAATTAGCCTATGAACAGCAGATCCAGTTTACATATTTCCTCTGTTACCAGATGATATTGCATCCATGGCTGAAGGGTGCTGCCCCTCAGCAGTGCTGGAACAAATGCTCGTGTGGCCAAGTCCTAAGATAGATGTGCAAAATAAGCTATTATTTTATTGTTATTTCAATATATGTTAGTGTTATTTCAAATAACATTGGGGAAGACGGGATTTTTTTCTAAGGAGAATCTCATAGATTTAGGTTAGAGAACAGTCAAGGAAAAAAAAACAGCTGAAGAAGCATTATTAATGAAATAGCAACTTTGAGCATGAGACAGCAGAAGGTGTAAGGTGCTGCACCACTAGAGGATATATAATTGTACTTAAGGCTCATCTGTTTGTTAAACAAAAGTTGGCAATATTGTTAGCAATGGGAATGCACAGATGGCAAGTTGAATTTTCATTGCAACTGCTTTTTATACCCTCTATTAATACATGTTGCCTACATCAAAACCATAAAAAACTCTTAAAAAAAAAGAGTTTGCACTTTTTATAAGTTTTGCTAAATTTCTGTGAACACAGCAATAAAAGAGATCTATATGTGAAAATATTTTACTGTAACAGTCCCTTACCAAAATTTGACTAATATTTGGATAACTTTCACACTCAGAAAATAAACCAAGCTTAGAAGTATCACATATAAAAGAAATCACTATACTACCAAAGACTGTTGGCATTGATAACAAACAAAAAAAACCCCATGAGGAATGCTGACAGTCACACTTTTATGCAAACAGGATAGAATGTAGAATACATGCCAACCTGTGCCACTAATAATAAAATAATTATTAAAATAGTCCCAATACATGAGCAACATGATGTAGGTCTTACTGTGAACTCAGTGCAAGTATCTCTACATGGTCAGAGAGGGGGATACAGATGCTCCTGAGCATACCTGGAATGGATGAGCAGAGCCTAATAGGGTTTGTTACTCTCATCTCTGCCTCAGGTGCAAGGCAGTGGCAGCTCTCAAGCAGTGCTGCTGAAGCATGGATCTAATGGTATCTGGCAGGCAGACAACAGTTACTTGTTTGGAAAACCAGGGAAAAAGCAGCAATCCAGGGACTGAAGCTGCAGCATTAAGATACAGGGTCAGTTTGGTGCTGCCTAATTAACCCTCCTGGAGCACCAGTGGCTTTAATGCAAGCACATCAGTCTCTATTCAGAAAGTAAATGCCATATTTTCAGGTGTCCCACACTACACCCCTCTGTCTTCCTTCAAGTAGCTGGATTTCCCTTAGTGCATCCTCCTTCCCCTTTCCTATTTGACCAGATGAAGAAGAGCTGAAAATGTTTTATTTGTTGGGTGGCTTTTTTTCTTGCGATTGTTTTGGGTTTTTTACTTAGGTAAGGTGACTATACTTCTTTGGTTAATACTGTCTTATCTTGCCCATGAAAAATTTATCCAAATTTTCAGCTTCAGGACTATCCAGGCTGCTGTATGTGAAGAAATTCTGGATATGCTGATTGCACATGTAAGAACGAGCTGTACACCACGTGTATCACAGGCTTGCTGGCAAACATCACATTAGGAGCACATGTAACAATGCCATGAGGTACCTGCTGGCACAGCTTGGGTGAGACTCACCATACACACACAGCTGCACACAGCGAGGCGTGTCCATGAGCTATCTAATTTACTGCATCATGCAGTGCATACATACATACTTTACCCAGGAGGGAACAAAACCAAAACCAAAATCAAGCAGTTTCTCCTTTACAATGGATACACAGAAATTCCAGGATTTATGGGACAGATTCAATACTCATAAAATGCACCACTGCATCACACTGGTGTACTATATCCAATATTTCTGCAGTAAGTACAGGACTTACTATTCCTATACTACACCCAAGAATACACATATTCTCCCACAGGAGCACCTAGTAAGGATATAGTCCCTATTAGACTGGGTACAGAATGATACACAGCACTGAATGACGTAGCCAATCACATCATAAGCAGATTTACTATAATTTCCATAAAACTAGCAAGTACACCAGCACTTAACAAAAGAGCAAGGTGACGGCTCCTTGTGTATTCAGAGCTGACCTCAGCAAGGTACGGAGCACAGCCAATTTTCTCAAGTGCCACTCAACTTCAAAAAGGTTGAGAACCACTGATTTAGAAGATCATACATATTTATTTCTATCCTGCATTCTACTTCTGCGCAGACTCGTTTTGAATCACAGTTTCATGCACGTAATTTAATCAAGTAGCACAACTGAGCACAAGGCAAAAAGAATTTGTTCAAAGTGACAATGGCTGGTAAGAGTTGAAGGTAACCAATACCTCTGAGAGTAAGTTTTTAAGAGGGTGTGAACATCTGAGCCAATGCTATGTCCTGGTAGCAGAAATGCATACAGAAGAAAGAAGAATGGGGAATCCATAGTTCAACTCACTCCTCTTACAGGCCTCTGGAGAACACAGAAATAAGCACTGTCACCCTGGGCCACAGAACCTGACCTCAAAAGGGAGCTGAGAGAATGAACGTGGTTAAGTTTAAGGTGCTGAATTACCACAACACTACGTATGGAGGTCCTTGTTCCCTTTTATCTTTGGCAGAGACTTTTTTTTATTATGAGGCAACAGAAGTCAGAGAATGTTTTTACCAGCTGTCTTTGTTTAATGCAGATCAGCACTAGACTCTCCCTGCCTCCAGAACACTCTCCCTCAGACACATCCTACTGAGACTGTGCAATTTATCAGTGCTTCTGCTACAGAACCATATCCTCAAGGAAGAAGTGAGCCTTGGTTTAGCTGAAAAGAAATATACACTTTTTGATGTGGAAAAGGAGTAAATGAAATAAATTCACAAGCTTTTTCCTCCATGTTTTGTATATATTCAAAATACATACTTTCCTAAACAAGGAGAAAAAAGGTTAGGGAGAAGGAAAGAAGACACAACAAGAGAAGAAAAAAAAAAAGGATGTTGCATTGGCCTCATCACCATTTTTTCCTCAAAAGTGGAAGCTGCCTATCTGAACTACAAACAGGAAGAAAAAAAAAAGACAAGATAGATGCAGAAACTGAAGAGCTTAAATTAAAGTTAAAATAATTGAAATGTTATGAATTATAAGCATATATTATGGTCCTTTGAATGGCTAACTTAATAGGGTTAGGCACTTACTTTAATCAATGTATACATAGTTCAGGTACCCTAAGGACCCTAAGCATGCTCTTTAGCGAGACAGTAAAATTCTGATTACAATTGGATTCAAATCACTGTATTCAAGAGCAGATAAAATATTTTTTTCAGCTGTCATTGAGAAGAAA